>JAQIWN010004510.1:0-11152 GCA_034699025.1 Entomobrya cf. arborea Gr-Col-00668 | reverse complement strand
GATCTCACAACATCAGTCTTTTGACAACCTTTTGAATACACAACACTTCCACTTGTAACGTTTTTTATATATTTCTTTACCACATTCATTCTTGTCTGACCAGAATTCCAACGTATTTTATGCAAACTACGCTCACAGTATTCAACATTTTTTTTTATCGGAAATGCTTAGTTTTCCTTTTCCATGAGGTTAACTAATAAAGAAATGTCTACGCAAATTATTTTGCAGATTCAATATAACAAGTTCTTTGATCACAAATTTATTACTGATTGCTCTTTGTTTTGAAAATGATGTTTCATTTTCAACTGTGCATGAGTATAAACCTAAGATTTTTTATTTGAATAATTGTTTTGAATTGTGGACTGTAGTTTTTTGTTCACGTGATAAGACTACATTTTAGTAAGCGAGCTTTAAAACATATCCAATTACATGGTTCATGCGATAGTTCTTAGTAAATAGTAATCGAAGGAAAATTTAACGAAGATAAAAGTCAATAAACACATGTCGAACATTTTAGTTCGCAAACACATATTCTAAACAAATAAACTCAGAAATAATATTTATAAAGTATCGTAGTTGCTGTATATGCATATAAATAATATGATGTGCTTGTGCACGGTTCGTGTAGGTTCTTTGCCTTCTAAGTACAAGTGTTTATTTACAGTGAATAGGAAGAGAGCTAGAATCGTTCTGAGCTCAAGACATGAACAAAATTTAAGTTTTAGGCTTGCTGCCTACATAGCACTGCATTTAAGCATTCATATCACAATCATTAGTAATTTAAGACAATTAACAATTTTAACAATTTATGAAATCATGTAGTTATTATTCAAATACACTACAGTAGTGTTATAAGAACAGGAACAAGTATAAAATTTTATAGCGGTGAATGAGAAACTTAATGGACCTTTAGCTTGAAAATTTAATTTTGACCACGCTGCATCGACAAAGATGAAATGTGACAACTTGTCTACATCCGTCTTAGCAACCACTTACAGATATTGAAAAGTTATTTAAGGTGGATACTAATATTTGCCAAAATTCTCGAACCTCCAGTGCTTCTTCTTAGAATAGTTAAGAAAAGTTATAATATCAAATGAAGCAATTTAGTTGTTTTCAAATTCTTGGTATTACATTTGTTGGTTTAATTTGGTATTACAAAAATACATTTTATTTTACGCCACGGTAGACGAATGGCTTGAAATCAGGGATATTTATCAAAAGGCATACCATTTGTTGACCCCCTTAACCTCTCAAAAATAATTGTAATCCGTGTTGACCACCTTTTTGTTGTGATAATGCTTAAGCTATATATTATATAGAAAAGTTATTTGTACCTTGTATTTTAAGCAGAATTTGTCTTCACATGTGTATATAAGTATTTATCACAAGACTATCGCTATAAAATTAATAGTTTTTATGTAACAACATAAAAATGTTATGTTTGTATACTTCCAACTTCCAGCACAGGTACCACACAGACATCTCATTTGTGGCAAAAAAGCTTTCCTAAACGAGATTTTTGTTTTAACAACGAATGGACTGGAGCGCAAAAACTACAGATATTTTAATTCTGCACTGACTGATGACCAATAAAAATTGGTCGATGACTGCTTGAAAAGTCGAATTACTGCCCCAAATAATATTTTGCAAATAAATCTGCATCATTAAAATTCGTTCAGTTGGTTACTTGAAAAATATCACAATTTGTGCTAAAAACATTATGACGGACAAAGGTTTAAAAACAACAAATATTTGGGGGCCAAAATGGTTTGACGTATATTTCTGAGGGGTTTTAATTCAAAAATCGGGAACCAACTCGGTCGTTTTAAAAGGTTCACAATTAATGTACCTTTTCAAAATTATGGAAGGTACTCCAATTCTGAGGAATTAAATAATTTTCAGGAACTAGGAAATGCTGCAGTTAAAATTTTTTAACGAGTTCTAATTTACGGCATAAATATGAAGCAACTTAATCTACATTGCTACGTGGCCATTACTTTTTGAAAAATTAAATCTATTTTTAATTATGGTGCTTTCATTTTGCACTATTAACGAATTGAACTGACTGCGATGCTATTTCATCACTCTTTTATAACCCGAATTTTTGAGGTATTTGCAAAAATGGACAATCGTTTACAATACAATACGGTCGTATTTTATTTGTACATTAAACGCGATTACATGTTTATATTCCATATTCAAACATTTAACTTTTTAATACATGAGAATAAAGCATCAACCTCTACGGCATGTCTCTGTTAACACAAAAACGCTTTTCTTGCTGTTCTAAACAAAGTAAGATCGTAAACAAATTAAACCCACTGGTGATATACGCGTAAAGTAAAATCACAATCGGTGTGATTTTGAAGATAGCTCGATTGCTTTTCATTCATTTGTTCATTCTGGCAAGGCTTAAACATTTAGGTCGACATCTTGTAAGAGAATTAAACTGGTTTTAAATCTAAACCGCGCTCATATCAATCGTCGAAATTAGATAAGCCTAATCTTTGATCTCGAGATTAGATCAGGGCAATTTGAGACCGATTTAAACCAATTTACAAGATTCTAGCATCGAGTAATTTTTTTAAGTCAAGTTAAGCGGGAAAATGGGATTAAAAATTAAAACTAGTCAATAGCAGTCGTAAGCCAGTTCCTTCTACCTCTTATCTGTTCGGAATGACCTTTGACCAAGATAACTATATTCAACACAAAATGTGAATCGGGTAATATGGCAGTTCCATTTTTTGTTTTCCAGCAAGAACGTGCACGACAGTACAGACGAAAAAAAGTACTTGAGGATCTTTCAGATTTTGAAGTTAAAACTCACACAGGTCTCCCCTGGTGGGCAGTTAGAGAGGTCATTCAATTATATAGTCCTTTAGAAGGTTCAAGAAGTACATCAATACCAGTTGAAACAAAAGTGCTTTGCTTTCTTAGCTACCTTAGATCAGGCTCTTTTCAGTACGTACTGGCGTCCTCGTTCGGGACCACACAATCAAAAGTATCCGATATAATTACCGAGTGTGTTGATAGAACCTTAGAAATATCTCAGAATTTTATAGGATTCAAAAATCCGGAAGAAACACTTTTTGAACGAAAACTGAACTTTTATGAAGTAGGGAGTTTCCCAAATATTATCGGAGTCGTGGACGGAACCGATATTCCAATTAAAGCACCATATACTGATTCCCATCTGTACGTCAACAGAAAACGATACCATTCGATTAACTGTCAAGTTGTAGTGGACAGTGATTATAGTTTTCTCGACATTGTAGCCAAGTGGCCAGGTTCCAGTCACGACTCCTTTATCTGGAGAAACAGTTCTCTGCGAGCAAGAATCAGTACCGGAGAATTTGGGGAAGGTTGGCTTTTAGGTAAGCAATTTAAGTAGCTTTGTCAATTATCAAATTAAATAGCATTTATTTGGGACTTTTATTGGATTTTGACTTGTTATGTTACTTTTTGCTCGTTTTAGGTGATAGTGGTTACCCTTTAGAACCCTGGCTCTTGACTCCGTACCTGAACCCTACAGAGGAACATTCTAGAAGCTACAATCGGTCATTCGTAAAAACTAGAACTACTGTTGAACGAGGAATCGGTGTCTGTAAAAATTGTTTCCGCTCTATGTGCAAGTTAGTCTCTGTCGCTTCTTTGCAAATCTCAGGGCCATACTTAAACGTTCGTGTATTTTGGTGCTAATTTTTGGTGTACTTTAAAAATAGAACTGGGGGATTTTCTTGCTACAACGAGAGTAAAGTTTGCAAATTAATAGTTTCCAGCTGTGTTTTGCATAACATTTGTATCCGGAAAGAGATACTTCTTCTTCCTGAAGACGACAATTTTGCAACTGGGTTAGCAGCTGAAGGCGATAATCCAGAGTCTCCCTTCGTTCATCCGCCTACATCATCTGCTCGTGACATTCGCGACAGGATTGCCCGTGATTACTTTTAAGTCGACCCTTATAAATATGGAAGGCGGATCTGACAGTAGCCGAGTGCGAAAGCCAAACTGGACGGAGGAGGAGACTTTAGCCCTGGCCAGGGCATCGGCTCCATACGCAAGAATTTTGGATGGTAGTGACAAGGCTCCTCCATTGAAAAAGTTTGCCATTTGGCAACAAATAACAAAAGATGTCAATATTGCTGGAGGGGGTTCTCGATCTCAGAAGGAGGTACAAGTCAAGTATGAAAATGTGAAATCAGCTGGAAAAAGTAAGGAAGCCAATAACAGGAAGGAGACGGAAGACCGGAGGAGGCTCATCTAACATTGAGACACTCAGCACAGCCGAAGAGATTATTGTTTCCACTATTCGAGAAGCGTCACTTACTGGAATAAGAGGAGGAATTGACATCAACAATAATGGTAATCATATTAAAAAAGTCTGTCAAGTTTTAATATCCTTAAGATTTCACGATATATGTTTGGACAATGTTCTGAATTTTCTTAAAATATTCTAACAGTTACTTCAATTCCAACATCATCTAACTTTGGGCACGGAAGAGCAGGAAAGGACCAGTCGTGATAATGCAATTTTAGCAACATTGCTGAATCACATGTTGGCTATCCTCCACCCAAACGAGTACGAAAGTCATTTGAAAAGTCTCCAGTTGAGGATTTGATGGAACAGCAGGTTAATTTACTCCATGAGCAAGTGCTATGTTTCAAGAAGATCATCGAGTTGATGGAAGTTCGAAACAAGATTGAAGAAGCCAAATATAGCGCACTCCAGAAGAAGCTTTTGGTCGATGTTGAAGATGTGGATTGATTAAAATATTATTTGTAATTCGTGTATCAAAATTGAAAATATTTACAGATTTGCCGTAGTTTACACTTACGTTAATTAAGTATCATTTATATCCAAATAATTGTTTGAGAATGTTTGGTTTTGTTTCAATCATAATTTTTACTATAGTTCGTCTTTAGCTTAAATATGGGTCAGTATGTAGCAACTTTTGAAGTTAAAAAATAAATATCGATTTAAACTTAATTTTACCTAATCTAAAATTTTAAGATAATCTAAAACTTACAAGATTCGAAAATAACTCTGACTTAAATCTTGATTAGACAGAATTAGATTAAAATTTGCTTAGCGATTTTTTATAAGATCTGCCCCTTATAGTTCAAATAAAATAATTAAATTACTTTAGACTTTAGACAAAAACATGCCTTCAAAATTATCATCAGTTTATTTACAAGTCTGTTCAGTTAGTAAAGCAAAACTTTCTAGTAAGGATGAGTGGCTAAGGCATTTAAGTCAAGAAAATTATCAGACTTTAGCAAGAAAAGAGTGTTTAGAAAAATTGAATGGAAAAGTAAGAAAATGTCGTTTATTTATATTTACAAAAGTTCCTTTAACTGAATATTCTGCTCTCAAAATTGTGAACCATTGTTCGAATAAATTAAGTAACAACATTAGTCATTTAATTTTCAATTGTGTCTGTTAAAACTTAGGTAGTATATCTAAGGTGACCAGATATGATTCTACGTTAGATTGTCTAAAACCACATTGTCAAATTTTTGGTCGACATTGTCAAAAGTCGTAGGTCGCAATTGTCAAAAGTCGTAGGTCGCAATTGTCAAATTCATAGTCGACATTGTCAAATTCATAGTCGACATTGTCAAATTCGAGAAATGAAAAAATATAGAAATGCTCGTCAATATTTTTGTAAAAATAGTTTACTGTTTGCTTTCACACATCTAAATACATACAACACAGAATCCGAATAACATTACGCATTCAATTTTCCGCTTGAAACGTAACAAGTCTGGTCGTACACTTATTCTAGAAACTAACTGCGTGCACTAACTATCCTAAACACTACCAACCTTCAATATGGTTTAATGTTTGTGGTACCCTCGTTTTTACTATCATTAACATTTATCAATGTAAACCAAAATCATGATTGTCTACCATTTTGTTCTTCGACATACGTGACCTTAAAATTCAAATGCCACTAAGGTCCATTTACTCTTCTTCCAAATACTGGATGATTTTCAAAAATCTCAAGTGTACTAAATATTTCAAACCATTTTTAAACTTTGATATGATACGTGTACGGACAATTTTATGAGTAAAGTTTAGCAAGATTACTCTACGAATAAAATAGCCATGACGCACCTGGTCCTGTCTGATTTGTTCTCGAAAACTTATTAAACGTACTAAAATATTGTTCTTGCAGATTTTCTGTTTCAGTGACTTGAAATCTGAATATCCCAATAATAATGCAGTTAAAAGAAAACAATAATGCTAACTAGGCGGATCAGTGGATGATTCATTGAAATTTGACAATGTCGACTATAATTTTGACTAAGTGGTTTTTTTAAGAATCAGGTCATTAAGGTCAACAATGTCAAATTTTTGACAATTTCTTATTTGACATTTATGATTTTGAAAGTGTAACGGCCTACCCCAGATATATTTCGCAAAAAAGTAGTATTTTAGGGACCAAAAGTAAGTAGAAAGTAGTAAATTTTAACATGCATTTTAAGTCAATATCTCAATTTTTCAGAAAAAACAATTTTAATAGTTTCTTAACTTCAAATTTTATGCCTACTACTAACTAATCAATCTATTTAGCATGTTTCTGAGAGTAAATGTAAAGCAGGGGTTCGGCTGCGATTGAAGTCTTTGAGCTGATTTTTGACACATTTTTTATGCAAAAGACAGTTAATTAGGTGTCCTTGTTACATTGTGAGTTTTTGGAAGTCCAGTAATTGTTAATCACTGAAAACACAGTACATTATACTGAAGCTCACGTGACTTGTATGATAATTCCTACACTTCCTCCACCAAGCTCGGCATATTTTTGAAATTTGTAATGTAATTAGACGCAATATGGAGTATACGAATGTGATAGTGAAATCAATAGATCACAATCATGCTCATAGCCGACTATGATGAGCACTCTTTGTCTTAATCAAATTACCGGCAGCAAATTTGTGCATAAAAACCAGTGTGGTATAAGGAAAAGCTTGATATTTTTCGGCCTGAACAACTGAATTTCAGATATTTTTAGTATAATTTTCATGATTTTGAAAGTAAGTATAGGTAGTAGGTTTTTGCTAAAACGTAGTATAAGTAGTAAACACCTACTTTGGGTAGGAGATGGGTCCCAAAGTATGTTACTACCTAAAGTAGTATATATGGTCAGTTTAAGTATATCAGATATAGCTTAGTTGTGTCTTACGTTAGCATCAGTTTTTTAAATTCATCTTTATTCAAACTTAATTTACTTCAATTAAGTACAGTAAACTCTCATAATTTCACAAATGTACGATATGCATGTCCCAATTAATCCTAAACACCACAACAGAAAAACATTAACCAATTTATCTTCCAATTTAAGCGACATCTTGTCCGCTTGTTCTGCCCATGTATCTTTTCCAACCTTATGTCCATTCCTTGAATAAGCAGAAAGGGTCCGAGTTTCCGGAAGGCTACACTGCTCTGCCAACCAAATTGCATAAATTCCTGACTCAATAACAGGATTAAAAACTTATCTTATTTAACTTATGTTGGCGACACGATGTACAAGCCAATCAATGTTGCCGGCGGGTTGGAGTCATACATGGGAATGGAGCTTTGCGAGCATCTAGATATCGATAATACTTTTTGTGCAGCATTGTTATGATAAGATAAATGTACATACGAAGTTAGGAAATTTTAAATGCACCCGAACTGTTAGTTTGATAAGGTTGTTTGGGTGACAGTTGTCTATGCTGTAGTAGGGGAACATGCATCTTCAACGTCGCCAAGGAAAATAGTTGTTACTACGAGTGCTTTTAAATCGTAAAATTATTGTGAATTTGAGATCGGCAAGCAAGCTTGTCAACAATGTACGATTGACGATTTTGATTTACTCACAATGGAAGCTTTCGAGTGGTCCATTCGGAATCCAATTGAAAATTACATTTTCTTGCTTAGTTTTTGATATTGAATAAGATAGCAATTATCATTTTCCCGAATGTGCCAGTGTGTTGGGGCTGCCATTACAGTAATGCTCAAGAACGCACGGCACCGTCTTTAGGCCTTAATCTTGCGTTTTTAAGCATAAGGGTTAACTGCAGCCCCAACACACAGGCGCATTCGGGAAAATGATAATTGCTATTTTATTCAGTATCAAAAACTATGCAAGACAATGTAATTTTCAATTAAATTGCAAATGGACTAACCGTAAGCTTTCCTTGTCAGCTTTAAGAAGCCCTAGAAATTCATGTCTGTACGTGTGATAATATATTGTATAAAAAATACACTATTTTTGGCAATTTTTACTAGGACAGTACTGAAAAATAAATAAAACCATTCCAAAATAAAGCTAGTAGACGAATTAGTAAAAAAGTCATCCAATTAAGCTTACATAAAAAAGTGTCACTAAATAGATTGCTTCTGCTGATTAAAAAAATCCATTAACTTTTCAGTAATCGATCAAACGAATTAGTTGATTGAGTTGATGTATGGTCTTATACCCATACAGAGTTTGATGACGAATACATTAACTTACACAGTTTTTGTTTACAGATGACTGCGAAACAAAACAAATCATCAAACTACACAGTTCCAACCGATTTACTTCTACCATTAATGTTAGTTTACATGGTAAATTATTAATTATATTGTAGACACATATACCTATGTATCATTGGGTTTTTCTTCATTGATATCAAATAATACGAGCTGAACGATACGCTATCTATTGGCAAAATTATTTTCACCAAAACATCAAATGCTAAAAAAATTATAAATTATTTTTATAGTTTTTTGTATCACAAAAGTCAAAAGCGTGCGAGTATTATTTTCCATTTCGTAATCCAAAAATACACACATTCGAGGCCGAAATTGAAATGCCAAACCAAACAATCAGAACATATATACAGGAAACGCATTCGTCTCCATTTTTAGTTTTAAAATTAATTGGATTATATCCTTTCACCATCAATTGTAAACACGAGCTAGTATTTTAAAAATTTTGGGTATTTTTGAGTGCATTACACGTTTTCATAGAATTTTGCTGCATTTTCTCAGTTTTCTCTTTCGTATCGATATTTTATAAAGCATTTGGAGGAGAGAATGATACGGAATATTTCACCAACTTATTTTTAACTATTGGAAAGCTAACATCGCAAATGTTTGTTCTATATTTACTCTTCAAAGATAGAAAAGCTTTCATCGATTTTCAAAATTCTATTACCCTACTAATTGTTGAGCTAGGTGAAAAATCCAATGCTAAGTACAGGGGAAAAGTTGAAACTTTTAAAAGTATTGCAACTTAACTTAAAACAGCCTCCAAAATTATTCATCTTTTCATTAATTTTAACTGGTTTGTGCTGCGGTGGATCCCTTTTACATTCATTAATATCAAGTAATGCTAACACATGGCAAATTATTGTTTTGCCTTTATTCAATGCATACTATAACATAACTTACACAAACTACCCTATTCTGGCGATTTGTATCAGTGTTTATATTTTAAACTTGAAAAGAGTAGCGAAAATAATGGAGTTGGAATGTAACAAAAATCCAAGTAAATAGTTTGAATTGCTTTATTGTAATACTTCAACTTTTTCCACTTGTCGTTGAAAAATTGAATAAACTATTTAGCGTGCACATAATAGTATGGATATTGTGTAAAGCTACTATTTCTGTTCAGCAAATTTTCACACTCATATTGTGGACAAATGATTGTAATGATGTTGCACTTGTCAACAAATTATTAGTGTTGGGTGCAGCTATTTCATGTAATATAGCTAACTTTTCTGCATTCTATTTTCTGTGTGATACATGCACGATGCTCATTAAACAGGTTCGGAGTAATTTTTATTAAATATGTGTTATAATTACGTAGTTTTTGCTAAAATGATTTTGGTTTTATAGGGAAGAAAATCGGTAGAGCTCATGGCTAATGAAGTGACCGGACTTAGCCCATTAAAACATCAGTTAAATATGAAGGTATTTAATGTATTTATTTATAAAATATATTTGAAGTTTTCATTAAATGAGTAAAATTTCTGAGCTCGCTGATGGTTAATTTTAGATGGTTATGCTTCACACCAATTGGTATACAAAGCCACCATATATTTCACCAGAAAATTTGTTCATTATTGACAAGACGTTTTTAACAACTCTAAATTAACTTTATGTTTTACAGTTGAAAACTTATAAAATGATAGATAATTTCTCTAATCAGTTAAATAATTGTAATTTATTTATATTTTGATCTTTTGTAGTTCATTTGAGTGATGGCTACCTATATTATTGTTCTTTTACAATTTTACCATTCAAGTTGCGTAAAAAATGATAATGCCATCTAGAAAGTCAATCTCATTAAACCAGTCATTGCTTCAAAATAAAATGAAATCAATTATGTATTTGTCCATAATTTATTATAGAGGAGTACGATTAATTTTATTTTATAATAATTTAAGTCCCACTTTTGTTCTTACAATATAAATCAAGTACAACTGCTACTTAAACCAAAATCATGCTGTAAATGAAGAATCTATTATTATTGTATATTTATATTATGATTATGATGCTCTATGGGTCAATGGCCCGAAAGAGTTCGAGATGATTAATAAATAAAAAAAATAAAATAAAAAGACTACAAGTTTGGATGCGGGTCAAACATTTCATACTCTGAAATTATCACACACAACATAAATAATTTGATCATTAGACAAAGGGAAAAAGTTCTACTAGAAAATAATATGCATTTTAATAAAGTGGTTTGTACTTGAATTTAAAACATGTTATAAAACTATATTCTGTAATTTTAGTCTGCATTTATCTGAAGGAAATATATGTGTAATACATGGATGTTGTGTACTTTTGTAATCTAATTGTAACAGTTAAACATTTTACCAATTTAATCATATGCATCCCTGGAAAAGAATCAATGAAGGGTTTTAAGCTTTTTGAATGATAGTAATTTATTTATTTTTTACTACAAGCAGCTACAATTTCAATGGTATTTAAATATGACGTTTTCTACTAAAAAACGAAGAATGTCAATAATCATTTGGTTTCAAGAAACGTTAAACATTTTGCATTTAAACCAATAATCCTGTACAACATTAACCCGCTGTAAAAGCGTTCATAACGACGTAGCTGAAATGAAGCAAAAGAAGATAATGATGACGACTTTAAATGACA
>JAQIWN010004509.1:0-11153 GCA_034699025.1 Entomobrya cf. arborea Gr-Col-00668 | reverse complement strand
AAAAGTGTGCATGCCACGTCATTTATAATGTAAGTATTACAATATTATGCAGAAATTTTGCATTTTAGAAGATTTAATAATTCTGTACACATTTCCTGGTGCATTCATACAGATATATGGACCTAAATAAAAAGTTAAGGGAAAGTAATGGTTTAAAAAAGAAATGATCTTGTGAAACGATTGTATGAAAAAGAAGAAATTCCTTTTCTGTGCTTTTAGTCTACGCATATATTATGGTCAATGCATAAATGAGAAAAAAAGTAAAATGAATATTAAACGCATATGATTTTCACTGATTATAAATTTTCATTACCTTCGTCTCTGGCTCGAATATGGCACGTGGTTTACCTACGCTACACCAGGTTTATTATCATTTTCTCTATGATTCATGAACAATTTTCATTTCCTCTCTTGAGTATACCGCCATAGATGCCGTTTAATGGGTTGTGCTATACCTTACTCTCTGTTATTGTCTTTGAACTGGAAAGCCTTTACTGTCACCGTCCTATCATTCGTACATAGAGACAGAAGCATGATAAGTGTACTACACTTTTATTTTATGGCAAAGAGCTATGATAGTAGAGCAAATGGGAGGAGACGATGAGAGAAAAGGAAACAGGGTAAGTTTGAATTATGTATTTGCGATTCGCGAAATGCCCACCTATGTGAAAGTACTTTTAAGTTGCAGGATAAATTTTAGTGAAGTGGGTGAACATGAAGAATGTCTACATACGCATGTACATATACGTCCACATTGTCTCGCTTTCCTTTTGTCTCTCTCTGCCCCCTACAATATTTATGTGGGCATATAACTGCCAAATATGTCTTTCGGAATTTCAAAGACCCTTCTTACAACTACGCCTACACTCATAAATTTGAATATTAATATTAATGGTATATTTTAATGTGCAAATGATGAAATATATATGATATGCTGATGAAGACCTACTATACTCCTCAGGAACTATGGACTGTTGAGCTAGAGATGGAATAAAGGAATGCCTGTTCTTAGGTCGTGTCGGGATTTTGTGAAGTAAAGGTAGCGGAATGGCCCGAAGAAAAGTGACATTAGTTGCTAAGTTGTGGAGACGATGTGGAGACTTCCGGCTCCAGGATGATGTTTCACATTCTTATAATGTATCATTTATCCTTTACTCTTGTTCACACTTGCAGTAAGGTTGTTCATCAGGCGATGACATTTGGGCTTGTGGTTTGGTTAATTTTGTTCGATGAATGCGTAGTAGTAAAATGTTTCGTCTCTGTTTCTCTCTTCTTCTAAAACATATTTTCTGTCTTTCAGGAAGACAGATTGTAATTTAAGCCTGGCTTGCTCGGTTTTACAAAGGAAAATTGTAGTCTTCACTTTATCTTTCTGACATGGTTATTATATTATTATACGAAGAATGCATATGTAGTTATTTTATAATACAATAAATATATACAAGGAAGTGTTTTTATTCGCAAAAAAATGCCAGACCAGAGTACAGAAGTAGAAGTGTACATATTACATATACAACTATGGATAAAGTCTAGCTCATCTCATGTCAGTCAGTCACAGTCAAGTCAGTCATTGTGATTGCTGAACAACATGTTTTATATCAAGTTTCTTCACTCGCCTTCTGTATATTTACATATGAGCAATAAATACATGATTGTATATATGTGAACACACACAATCTATCTCTCTGAACTGAACTCGAGCTTTTCACAATTTCAATTCTGGAGAAGGGAAAGGAAATTAGGACGCCTTTCTTCTCAAGTTAACGTACTTAATTCATTATTTGTATGACAGTTGAATGAAGTTGCTCTTATTCTAGCCAGCTCTGTTCAGACCTTTCTCATACATTTTATATCAAAACATTCAAGTCCTCCTCCAACCTTCTTCTCGATCACTGTTAGTCTACATATGTGAGCAAATACATAATGTCTAAATCCAGCACGAACCGGTTTACTTCTCACAGTGTACAAGACAAGTTAACATCGCATCATTCCTCTTCTTGTGAACGTTAAACAAAAGGTGCTTTAGCTTGTTTTCGTTCTCTTCCTGGATGAACGAGGAAAATGGATCAACAACGCATATAGTTTTTTTTGCTGTACTAAATCTTTTGTATCGCATTCAATTTATACCTAAGTCCATTCCAATTACAACAGCTTTAAATTTTCATCCCAGAAATTTTCCAAAATGACAGTAGATCCATTTGTTAGGATAAATCATATTAACTAGGATCATCCGATAGAAAGGTATTTTATATGAGAAAATGAGAAATAAGTATACGTTTATGTACCAATGCATATAGACATATGTCTGTCAGAAACATTTATTATAGAATCTTTAGATAATTTATTGTGTCAAGTTGTATTATCGCTTGTTGATAAACAACATCTTAAATAACTTGACTTGACTGAACTGGTTTACACTTCAAGTACAATTTCAGCCTGACGAACGTTTGGATATCAATTATAATTATTAATAATTTTAGTACTTGACTATTTAGTAAAATATGAAGTTTTATTTTCTACGCAAGTGCGGCCAAAGACCCTCAGACTGTCTAGATCATCTACTTTATCTACATAACCTTGAAGAAAATAAATGAGTGTAAGATTTTACACTTTTTGCGTAGAATTAAAAATTACTTGAATAACTAATAGTTTAGCTAAATGTATGATAGCAATTAATGGTTTAACCTATTTTGAACTTTTATGGCCATAACATTTAAATCTTGGCAATTTAACTTTTATCATGATAACTCATTAACGAATTTGTTTGTACGAATGGAAGGACAAAAAATTCCACACTTTATCTTATCCATTTTGCTAATCTAAATAGCTTTTAGGGATGATGTGAGTAACATACATATTTTTAAAATGTATGGTGGCTGGCTGGCTGATGACCGAGTCACTAGTAAACATGCCAAGATTGATTCCTTGACCTCCCATGAACGTACGTGAAGTGAAATTACCCTACTTTACTCTTTGGAATAGTTTTTATCAGTTAAATAAAATCATCATCATCGCCAGCCCGTAAACCAACCCACCAACCACGCCATTTCTCTATAACATGGCAAACGTGATAAGATAAAGCACCATTGATGCGATGGCATGTAGTATGGAGAGTACACACATTAAATACCTACACACAGAGACAACATGGTCTATGCGTGGGAATTCCCTTTTTTATGGGTATCTGTGCGAGCTTCCAAGCAGTCACTGGGTTGAATTATGTTATCACTTGGTGAATTACTGGTATTTACAGAGTGTACACAAAAACGTCCATAAAATCAATTGAAATGAATTTAAACGGGCTTTACGGGGGTAATTAACCATGTTGTTTCATGGTTTTCATCTTGATTCTACTTGATTCTCTGTCCTTCGTTCCAAAAGTCTGCATCATTCCAAAACAACACAGAGAGGAGAATCCAACAAGCCAACTAAAAAGTTGATGATGGCGCCTAATGTCAATAGTGCTTTTGCTATTGTTGAGCAGAGAAAAAGTATTAGAAAAAGGGAGACGGTCTTTTCATGATGGCTTTAAGGCTTTTCTTTTGAACGTATCTGGCTCAAATCAAAATCATTTTTGGCTTTTGAAACCTTAAAGATAAGATATAAAAGAGAATGAAGAAGACCTCCGGACAAGAAGTTGTAAACAATTTGTTTAAATGGGTGCATAAAATGTGACTCATAAATGGTACATTTCTAAACAGCAGACCAAGCCTTGTGTAAATTTTGTCTTTCATGCGTCATAGGGAAGCAACAAGCATCAGCGTCTGTCTGATTGTGGGACGGCCACTGTGAAATTTCCCTGTTGATATGAACACTAAAGACTAAAAACAATCTCAAGTCGTTTCCGTCTGCATAATATAAAGAGTACATGCATTCATTCATGAAGACAAGGGAAAGGAAACAGGGATTATTCACTAATGCCTACAATGACATTTTCATACAAAAACCAGATACTCCTCTTTTTCTACTGATCTCACTAAAATTACTTGAAGGCACTAGTAACGGACAAGAAGAATATATGAGATTGAGATACACGCTCTCTCTGTCTCGGCATTTTTATCTGTGTTAATAAAACTTTCATATGGGTCCACTTGTACAATTTACAATATTTTAACTTCTTTCCATTTTGCGTACATTTACGTCTGTTGTCTACTACATTTTTTCCCGTGAAATTTCAGAGAACTTCCAAAAGAAAATTGGTTTGAAAAGGTCAACTAGCATAGCATCAAGAAAGACAAGTCCAAAAATACTCTTGGAAAGGCTTATATTAATTGTTTAGGATTAGTTTTGTTTTATTCTCATAGCTTTTTCTTTTGGTGCAATAAAAAGGAAAAAGTTTTGTTCGTCATAAATTCTGTATGAAGTTGCGGTTTCCTTCCTCTCTGCATTCCATTTCTGACATATGCATGTGTCGCATTGTTACAGGGTGAAAAAATACCCAACATTTTCTTCCAAATTTTGGCTGTGTTATGAATTAAAAGTGACTTGTTTTTGAGAAAGTAGAAGCAAGGGCTTTTCGAGTGTCAGTTTCATGTCATTCTTAATGCTCAATGTAGAACAGCCTTCTCACGAGCATGAACACACGTCATCCTTTGTATATGATATGAGAATGTGATATGTTTATATAAAGAAAAAAGGGGAGAAAAAGTAGCGAATTTCCCCAAAAACTGTAAATTCCATTCACATAAAAAACCCAAGATGTGTTCATGTAAAGGAATTTCTCAAGCAGCGAGTATGGTAATGGCATCCGAACGTAGATGGACATGCAGACGAAAAAAGAACCGCATCTCCAACAAACAAAACCACAAAAGCAGGGATCGAATTATGTGGATATGGATATTGTATGAGAAACAGTAAAAGAAGTATGCACGCCACTACAATAAGATGAGGAAAAGGGGAAGTGAATCTTCTTGAAAGCAAAACTATGAGAGAGAAACTCGATAACTGGAAATGACTGTGCTGTCATTTTCGACCACATCTTTTATTCCTTAGTGATCCCTTTTACTACACTGCTAAACTCCTTCCTTCACTGTTGTTGCATGCACCAGCTGAAAACATAAAACCATATTTTTTTTCTTCCTGATAAAAAAACCCTGTATACCAATACCAGTCAGGCTGTCATGAATATACATACATTTTCTGTCGATGCATTCCGCATTCCTATGAAATATATTTTATGCGCAATGTGTATATATACACGTCTTATATTTTGTGTGGACATGCATAAAATGTGCCATTCTCGTTTTCAATGATGCTTTTCTTGTTTCTCTCTATCCTCTCTCCTCCTTCCTTGTTTTCTTTACAGCTTTGCCTCACTACTTTTTATTTTTCGATTTCCAGTCAAACATCATTCACCAGCCCCATCGCTTACTAAAAAACGAACAATTGCAACTTTGTGTACCTATTTGACTCCTTCCAACTCTGTCTACATAATACATAAAAGGAGAAAATACATTATTGCCTTCCCATCTTGCTTTGTACACCACATTACTATATTAAAAGAACAGCAGTCCTCGTAACGGTAGGCGTAGTAGCTGCAATCTATCCACAACACTTTCCTTTTATGGGCAAACTGCGGCAAGTAAACAAAAAAAATAAGAAAAGAAATCGCTAAAGTTTTATGATCGTCTTTGTATGTTTTTTTACTTGTATGTATCTCTCCTCTACTTCTCTAGAGAAGGTAAGGGCATTCATCTTACTGCCACCATGCCGCAAAACAACATCACTTCTTTACCTACCAAAACTATGATCATTTCTTGTAGTAATGCACGGAAGAAAAAAAATAATGCTCTTTTTTATTTAAGCTTTTGTACATTTTACTTGGAATATTGAAGAAGAGTGATCGACGCTTACTCCCGTGTCTGATTCGTTGATGCTACTGCAGTTGGATTTGTTCAAATACATAAATGTGTTTGATGGTGTGTTATATGCAATATACATGTGTGAGCTTTGTGTCTCTGGGTGTTACTGACTTTTTTCCCATTTCACATCAAATCTCATGGCAAAAGCTGTCAGTCAATGAAGACGGCTTTTGCTCACACAGGGAATCACGGCTGCCAGTATCTGATAACTGCTCCAATGCCACTGGTACCATCACCAAAGTTTTATATAAATGAGGCATCTTATATACTCTGTCTACATTACACAAGACTTTTTTTGCAGTTGGATTTGGCGATATATAGACGGTGGAGAACTACTGATGTTTGTCTGGATATTTCTGGTTTTATTCTTTCAGTGTTTTTTTCATTCATCGGTACTTTTTTTCTCTTTCTTCGTGTTCTTCATATTATCTGTCGTTCTCAGGGTGGATTATGTGACCTCAAATTTCCCTTTCTATCTTTTCTTTTGTCCTTTTTTTCTTTCCTTATTCTTTGCTCGGAAGGAAGATGAAGTTGAGAAACAAGTTTATTCTCATGTTCATTGGAACATTACTGAGGATTTTCTCTTTTTCTTTGAAGGATCCCCGGCTTATTTTTCGTAATACTTTTAACTAATGTCATCATCATCGTTAATAATGTTCTTCGTCTATTGTATGTGAATAGGACAAATGAATGTAATACTCCGAATTGTATTATTTTTATATTAATTTTGTGCTCAACGTATAAAAACCGCTTTCATACACATCGAAAAAACGAAAGTCTTGGATTTCGTTATTTCTCTTTATCGTTTTTGGGAGTTGGGAGTAATGATCAGATTTTTCACTGCTTTCTTTTTCGTTTCCAGTCCAGTTTTACCTTCATCATCTTCAAAAGTAATCCATAATCCAATCAGAAAGCCCCATTCAAATCGTATTTACTTCTTCATGATTTCTGACTCCTCATTCTTCCTAAAAGTTACCCTTACTTTCAAAGAATTTTATTCAATGCTAGCTGATGTGCTTGTCTGTCTACGAGCCAACAAAATTACTTTGATTTGAAAATCAGTGAAACAAAGATTATCTTATCTTGGATTCGAAATGCATTATCTTTTTATAATTAACATAAATGGATGTAATGAATTGTAAATTTTAAAAAGTTGCAAATATTGCAACTTGTGAACTTCCAGCAACTTATGTACATCACTTAAAACGATTTATTTAATCATGTGATGATGTAATATGAGTAAGTAGTAAGTAGCCTAGCACGCATCCAAAATTAATCCTTCTTTTGAACTCCATACTACTTGACATGTTGACTGGCGCTGATACACGACTTGGCCATTTATCCTCACTTTTCTACAAGAGAAATATATTCGACGACAGAATAATCTGGATGGACTCCTCCGCAAAAATCAGCACGTGCCATCCATTACCACTTCCGTTCATTTTCTACTGTGTACAGTCAAGGCTCACCACAAAGCTTTACAGCAAAGTCGTAATACTCCATTATAATTTTTTATGTCGATTTAGGTTGATCGTGGGCACTGACACATAAGCATTTGTGTTTGATTCTGTAACCAACTGATTGTGAATTTTTCAAGTAAAATAGAGAAGACATAAAAAATAAAGAAAAAGTTGTAAAGCTACTTAAAGTACTGCTGGATAAAAAATACTTAGTTATACATCAACATACTTCCATACACACTACACACTATACATTTAACATTTATATTGTAATACAAAATGAAAGATGATAGATTCATGTGTGCGGAGCGGATGGAAAGTAGTACTAGAGAAGTATAGTAGCAAAGTAAAGGAAGCGAAAAGACAGAGCAAAAATGCTTTTGATTATTGATCTTACAATTTTTTTTCTTTTTTTGCTTTCCCCTTCTCCTTTTTTCCTTATCTCCAATAAAAAAAGCCAGAAAAGAGAGAAATAAAACTTTTCTTGAGAGATACACAGTGATAGTTTAGGTATAAGGCTGTACCGCACCAAAATGACAGGATTTTGAAGGGTATAAAAGGCAGAAAGGCAAAAAGAAAATGGAGAAACCCGATTATATATTTTTTGCACAGCATTCATACCCCAAAACACACTGTCAACTGTTATGAAAAGTTTAGCTTTGTCATCGCAATTTTTCCAATATAACCTTTTACACACAGCGCTTTATCACATTATCGTCGTATCATATCTTGAGGATTATGATGGCAGAAATTTTCCCCTTATACACCACCACGCACGCATATAAGTATACTTCCATACTTCACATTCTTCCCTTTGTTCCATTCCTGGCCATTTTTTTGGCATCATCATCAACAACATCGCATATTGCACCATAAGCACACCAGTCGACTTAGCTGGAAGAAACGTGTCGCAAAAATAAAATGGGACAACCACGACGATACCATGCCACATGGACTGGCTGAAAGGAGCATATTACATAATGTCACGTTCGATATGATATAAACATACCGTACTAACATGGTAGAAAACTACACAACCGTGGAAAATGAGAAAACAGAAATCCCCCTTTTATCATCATCGTTGTCTCATCAGCCCTGTCAAAGTAGCACTATTCAAGTAATAAACCACTGTGCAATGAGGCTCCACACGCACACAAAAAGAGAAGAAAAACATGATGATGGGCAGCTCAAAGATAAGTAGTAGGAGGATGTATCCAATATAAGGAGAAAGATGAGTTATATTATGAAAAAGTAGTTTACTGGATATATATAAGTGTATGGATCTGCTTAGTTCTTTATTTCAAACCAGATTTAGCACTTTCTCTCATACTCATCCTGATCACCGTCATCGTCGTGGTTGTTGTCGATGTAGTACACTTTTTTTACTTTTTCTGCTAGTTTCAGTGAAAGGTCCCACAGCTAATTCAGTTAGCTTCCTCTATAGCAAGTAGTGTATTGTATGTACATATATTATCGTGTTTATTCATTTGAGCCGGATATCCTACTGAATCAGGTAGGAAGGAAAGAGAAAAAGAAATTTCCCTTTCTCTCTCGTTTTGTTCTCTCTAGTGACGACCCTGTCGTGGAAGTAGAAAAATGCAAAAGCGTATCAGTGTAGCAGAAAAAAAGACAGTTGCTTGTTAGAGGTTAAAAATGTGTACGTATGAAGATAAAATGAGAAACCTGCAAACGTGGAGATTCAACAAACTCAACTGCCATAAGAGAGAAAATAGAAATAGGATGTTGTGATGAAGTAGAAATGTTTTCAGTGTCTCCCCCATTTTGAGTGAAATATACTATTGCACGTATATTAGTGCTCATATCAGTTTATATTATATTACATGGGGAAAGTGTCTCATTGTTAGGAAGCACATGCATATCTCAAAAATGCTTAAAAATTTATATACATAGAGCACAATATGAAAAAAATAAGCATACCAATTCTATATATGCACAAAGCTGTGTAATAATAATAGTAAATAATGGTATTTGAGGATCTCGCTTCATTTCCATTCCAGTAGTTGTCGACTCAGGAAGAGTTTGTGGGTCTCATCGGAATAACCCTTTATATGGCCGAACAAACTTGCCTAAAACTGTTGTATACCCACATACTATACATAACTATATATGCACATACCCTTATTATTTATTATACATTTCCCACCCGGAGAGATATAATCTATTCAAACGGAAGTGAAAATGCATACAAGATTACCACTGCTACCTACAAAGTATTTTTGTAAGTTTGCATGAAAGACACATACATAACAGAGATAAAAACACATACATTTGCCATATCAAGTCAACAGCAGGAAGAAACGAGTGAACTTCATCGAGGTTCACATTTCTAGAAGGTAGGTTTCCACTGAACATTTTTCCCCTGCTTCAATTTCAGATGCAATCAAGGAAGAACGTGAAAAAAAGAAGTAAGCTGAACATTTTTTTCCATTTTCTGCTCTACTACCACCAAACACTACCATTTACCTATTCCATCTCATGAAGAAGCAATGAACAGACAAGAGAAATAGAGAAAGATGGAACACAAGAAATTCAACTTTCTTCATGTTTCGCATCTTCACTTCAACACTATTTTCGGTACTTCTAATGTTCCAGCTTTAGCAATAAGGACATTTTTTTTACGGTAGCCCTATCTTCGTTTGGCTGGTTCATGGTATTGCTTCGTTTTCTTTAATGTGGAGCAGCTAAAAAATTGCCATCACTACTGCTGCACCACGGCTGTTTTCTACCATCAGCGGCATTTTACTTTTCATGAACATTCATACCATGACATGGCGCGAGAAAACTCTAGGAAAAAGTGCTCAAGCAAGTTTTTGGGCACACTGCATAATAATATAGGTACGTATACGCAAGCAAGCACATTGTGAGAGAGAGAGAAAATTCCCCAAAAAAACTAGGCAGCGTGGTGGGGATATCGACCCGTCTCAGGGTCGATATCGTAGGTTCCTGCTTCCTTTCTAGCAAAAAAGTACACACACACATATTCAGAATTCACCACCACTTTTGCTTGCTTGCAAGTTTTGAGCGCCTATTTATATTGCATGTTGTGTCTGCAGCTGCCTTTCTCTTTTTTTCTTCATCACCTTCTATATATAGCAAACCAACTGTACATAAAGAACATCAGCAGTAAAAGCAGAGGGGGAAAGCGGAAGCGTCTCTCTACCACTCGTTCCCTTTTCTCTTTCACAGTCAGCAACATTGTTCACCATCTCATGAGCCAAAAGCAAGCATGTTTATTTTTTGCTAAAGAATAGATGTGATGTAATGGAAATAACATCTCTTATTCTTTTCTTATAGTTGTTCGAAGTAGAGGATAGGTAGGATATATACAGTAGTGTGTATACAAACATTTTTTCTCTCTTCTACTCCTTTTCTATAGCCTCTTCTCTTTTACGATATTAATATTTTTAGCCTAGTGTGCTGCTTACAGAAGTGCAGTAAGAGGTTTGTCTGTGAGGCAGCATGGTGAAGAGTTGAGGAACGATATTATTATTATTATGTTACTGGTATACTGTATAAAGAGACTACACATTTTCCTACTTTTCTCCTTCATACGCACATAACAGCGTCGCTAGAGTGGAGTTCACTGTCTTCTTCTCTTGACGTCCCCTTTTCCTGGTTTTGTTCCTTCTCATGAGAGAATCCCACAAGGCATCTTGTTGAAAGAGATGGTTGTTCTTAGAGAGAGTAGAAATAATATACACGCTCTGAAGTTTTCTTTGCCAATGTTATATTATTATATTACTAGGAAGGCCAGATACAGTTTGTGCGATTGATCGCACAAACCTAGGCACATACGGTAAAGGATTTTAAA
>JAQIWN010004508.1:0-11155 GCA_034699025.1 Entomobrya cf. arborea Gr-Col-00668 | reverse complement strand
GTGCAGTATGAAAAATCAAACACTTGCAAATTCTGTAGTAAAAATTCTGTAGTTTTCAAAAAATAAATCGATTAGGAAATATGAAGCTTTTGGATGAAAGAAAACTACATTTCAAAAATGTACGAGAAGAAGCTACACAGGCTTTATAAGTCGTTTTGCCATTACACCTTATTTCAAAACTTACCAAGTTAGTGTTTAGAGACAAACTTTAAGAAAACTAGCTACAAAGATTCGGTGTAATGGCCAGTCAAGGTTGCTAGATTCAATTTGGGGCTATAAAATTGGACTTAAACGATTTTGGCTGTGATTACGTAATGTTACTCATGCTAATATAAATTTTTAGTTAAATAATATAAAAAAGTTAAATATAATGTAATGTGAATCACAGTGTGTAGTTAAATAAAAGTTTCCATTTTAACCATAGATGTGGTACAATGACAAATGTATAAAACCAAGTTATTATACTTAGGTGATTATAAGAAAAACGTTGACAAATAAACAGTTTTATTTTTTAACGTGTGCTTCAATATCTTTATATCCATAATATTTAATTTTCTGTTGCATGAAAATCAAACAGATAATGACATTTTTTTTATAACGACTTATAATGGTTTCTCCCAAATTCTAGTATCAGACATCTGTACTACAGCATGGACCAGAAAATCTATTTAAAAACAGTGCATATATTTTGCCCTAGTTTCGCTCATTCATAACTATTTGGTAAAATAAAATATATTTTCGAAATTTAAAACCATTTTTAATTCTGCCATTTTTTCAAGCCCAGATCTAAAGTTGAACAAGTTGAGTTTTGTTAAAGTTGCGTACAACTGAACTGTACTAAATGCAGTCGGTTTTAAGCTTGTGGTGATGTGAAGCCCCCTAAAATTATTCACTTATCGTGTCTGCCTATTCGCCTTTCAAAAAATTGTTTGGGTCGAAGTTATAAATTTTCTCCATTTTACCCCAAGGCTATTCAAAGTTAAAACTCCTAAGAGGAACATAGTTAAGGACACCTAAATCTATGTTTAGTGCTTTCGCCAACTTTACGATTTCCTTTAATGCATCCGCATCTTGTGATGTAGTCTGCTCAATTTTTGACGAAGTCGTAGAAATAAATGGCAAAACTGGTGGGTCCAAGCTATTATCATCGGTCAATTCTATAAATGCAGAAGTATCATCATCTTGAAAGTCTTGTGATGGTTTATAACTGCAAAATTATGCATTTGCATGCATTTCCTTTTATAAAATATGTGCGCTAAACCAAAACAAGGATTTGTTGGATGAAAATTTCAATGGTTATCAAGTTGAAGGGGAAAAAACTGATACTAACAATAAGTTACTGGTTATTAAATACAATGGAAGTTGTTACGAATAAGAATTAGACAAGTAAAAGTATAACACACAAAGTTTAATACATATTTAAACATAAATATTTACACGTAAATTATAACACAGCTTGATCTTATGTTTTCTTCCAGGGAATAATATTAGTTAGATGTGATGTAGTGAAATATGAAAATATTTTTAAATATAATTAGTTCCTTATTAACAAAAATCAATCAACAGTAAGTTCTTACTTAGAAACAATAATATTGAACTATTTTTATATGAAAATTGGTAATAGTGGTATATAGTTGTGGTGCATGCATTTCAATAAATAAAAATAATGTAAATTAAAATTACTAGTGTGTCAAAAATGATTTTGTGGATGAACTTATTCTTCTAAACACTTTTGATCTTTCGATGAATACGGCTGTATTACTTTAGCAAAATAGTAACAAAGTAAGCTGAATTAAAGATTAGATGTTTATTAGACAACACAAAATAAATAAATATATCATAAATTAAATTATACGTTAAGAGCTCTTTGCTTGGAATAAGCTGAAATACTGTGTTTTGACCCTGTTGCATTTAGACTGTGGTGTAGGAGGCATTCAATCAGTAGTAAAACACATAAAACTAATCTATTACTGATCATCTTCAATACATTCGAGGAATACTTTTTGTCGACTTTGTCTCAACGTTTATTGCAAATTAATGGTTATTGTCATGACGCGTTTACCTGCAGAGAAATCTTCATTAAATATTGTAATTAATTGTACATCCGTAATTTGTTTCAAAGTTAAATTGATTTTTAGGTCCTAGCAAAATATTTACTTTTTACAATTTACCTTTCTTTACTTAAAATAATTGTAATAGCTCTTAATAATTCAAATTTACTAAAATGAAACATCTTCAAGCGACAATTTTGATTGTGATTTTTGTACTGGCAATGCTCGTAAGTGTACAATCTTATATAAAAAACCTTTTATCCATTTCTCAATAAACAAAGTGTTACTTGGGTATTAATTTTGCTTCGACAGAGGGCTAGTAACGGTGAAGCCTCGACCACAAAAAAACCGAGTTCAAAAGTAAGACGAGCTACGATATCACCTAGTAGACAATCAGGCGGATAAAAATTCGTGACGACTGGGCATATTTTATGTAAAAGAAGCAAACATTACCTTCAACAAGTCGTATATTTTACAGTTTAAAAGATTAATTTTCATTTTTGTAGAAAAAACATAATTGGACAACATAAATGGAAAAACAATAAACTTCATAAACAAATGAAATATTTTATTACATACAAAGTTTATACTTGTGATCATTTTGAAGCAAAAAATAATTCATTTTATGAGTGATTTTAATATATTATTTTCCATGTGAATCCATGCCGAAAAGTATGATTTTGTGGTTCGCGTTGGTTGCGTACTTTTAGAATATATTTTTCTTCACACAATTGAATACCAAATAAACTCACAAGATTTCACTTACAAGATTCACAAATCCATTTTTCTACGTAAGAATCCAAAAAGACAATTTGATTCTTGAGGTCAGATTTTTAAGTGTATTCTGTCCTATTCCAGTAGAACTTATTAAGAAATCTAGAGAGCTGTAATCTATTTCTGTACAGCGGGCTGACCTCGAACTAGTTCATACATAAAACAACTAGTTCGTACAAAAAAGTAAAAATACATTTTCGATTTCGAAGTTGCATTTGCATATCAGAATTTTTTATTTTTCTTATTTTATTTTTCAAAACAGCTATTGAACTATTTATTCAGTTTAGAGTCAATTATGTTAGTTCAGTTTAAGTGATTTTTTTTAGCAAATTTTTATTTGTTCAGAGTTTTCTGTTTCTTTGTATAAATATTACCACACGCATGACACAAATTGACCCCATGTATGACCTTAATTGACCCCATACGTGGCCACAAACTATTGAGCTAACACATAAAATAAAAACGCTTACATTTTACTTTTTCAAAATTAAAATATTTAATTAGTTTTTTTATTATGTGTGTATGAAAACAAAGCAAAATGTTTTTCGAAAAGTTATTAGGAACAAAAAAAAATTACATCTAGTCTCCTTAGTAGAGAATTTTACACAGATCAGCTCTAATTTTTTGAGTAAAATTAGCAACTTGTTGCTTGAGCTCTGTAATTTGCTGTGTTTGATTATCAAAGTTTTCCTTCAATTCCACAAATTGACTGCGCATCTCTTGAAACAGTTTAATGAAGCAGCTCTCCTTAAAGTAGTTAGAGTTTGGGTCTGGTCCAAGTGACTGAATATTGAACGTTATGTTAGTAACAACGTCTGTCTGGCTTAGCTGATGAATTGTTCTTGAATTATAATTATGTCCGGCTCTTATAAACTCAGGGTTCCATTTATTTACTGAACAGTCCGGCTCATAATATGCCAGCAGAGAATTATGGTGGTTATCAATGGACCATGCAGACATATTTTGCACGTAATGGGGAACGTTCACACATGAGCAAAGGTTTTTATAGCTTGCAAGCACTGACCGATTGTTAAAACGTTCGGTTATGTTCAGGTTGAGCTTATTTCCACCTTCCTCTTCGTTACAAATGTGGAATGAGCTAATGCCGTTCATGCGACTGTGAAATTAAATGCGGCAAATACATTCATATTTTTTTCTAAATATTTATATTTTTAAGATAACCTTTTACTAATGAAGATCTTACCAAAGAACAGTTAGATGTATTTCTCCTGGTGTATACTTCTCGCTCCAAAACGATTTACAATCTGGTGAGCTGTATGCAATGAAACACGTATCTGTTCTGATGGATTTTACCAAATGTGTTTTATCGCCGGTAGAATTGTTGCAGGGGTCTTTAGAGTTGCTTCTCCAAAGTAATTCTATTTTTACCAGAGTAAATTTAAAAATAAGTTTTCTTTTAGTCAAATTTTACAAAAGTGACAAATGACTTTTTTTTAAAAACTTGTAAAAATCTTACTTGTAAAATTGTAGCCTTCAAAACCTTCTATTAGTACGCTATGTGAACCACCAAACGAAGTATTAAACACAATTAGAAATAAAATAAAATTTAAAATGAGTGATGTATGAAGACACCCCATTTTTGATACTTTGTTTCAAATTATACACTTAAAATTAGATGTATTCTTCTGAGTTTCTATTTTAATTGGGTCAAGCTAGTGCACTGCTCGAAAAAATGAGAAGTGAAAGACAGTTATATAAAATGAAAATAATTATTGAAAAGAGAAAATATTGATACATTATGAGGGTATCAATTTTTAAAATATTCTTGTCGCTGTGCTGAACTACAAGAAAATGAATGATATCAAGAGTTTTTATTCCTTGTTGTATTTCTAACAGCTCGATGGGATTACGAGATAATTGCAGATGTGTAAACAGATGGTTAGTGGTGATATTTTTTTTCGATTCAGATTATATTAGAAATGCTGAGTTGAATTGTATGGGGTATAGGTAATTTTTTTGTGGAAATTAATTTTAGGTTAAGAAAATCATCCATTTGAATAGGATTTAATGGACAGTAACCAGATGAACATGTTTTTGAACAGCTTTGGCTTTGACACATGCTGTGTAAAACCTTAAGCTTTGTTTAGAAAATGTGCTGCTTAAATTAAATTGTCATGTTAATTCCGTGGTTTATGTGAAAAACTCAAGTAGGAACAATATAAAGCTAAACTTAATGAACAAAACCTTAATTATTTTTTTAAAAGAATGTCACCGACATGAAGCTGAGTGACATGTGGATGCAAGGTGGCGAAAATGTTTACAAGGAGCAGATGACGTCTTAATTATTCAAAACAAAAAATTGAGCACACGCCATTGAACATTTTTATTCTTTCCGTTTCTTGAAATTTCTGTTAAAAATCGAATGTAATAATTATGTTTTATTCGTACTGGTCATCAGTTTTAGTAACAATTAGTACAAATCATGTTCAATGATGAAGCAAAATTTACCATAGTTTAACATGTTGTTTGAATAAGTAAACATTACCTAACTGACTTGTTGGAGTTCACCTGTTTTTATTTGCACAAAATATTTAATTGAAACATTGCAAATTCCTAAATATGACAACGTTGAATAACCAAAAAATGTGAATCTTCATGTTTTCTGCTTCTCACAAGAAATCTTTTGAGAATAAATAGATTTTCAGAGCAGTTTACTTATCCTCGATTGTTTAGCTAGTATGGCCGTTCTGTTTTAAAAAATCATTTCAGTGATGCCAATAATTTAGCTGTAAAAGTAACGCTGATGTGGCTTTCCAGTTGTGTTTAAGAGCATAAGCCAGACTACTGTTCAGCTGACTTCAAGCAAGAAATGAATTTTTAAACACTTTTTCAGGGACTTATGCTTAAAGGTAATCAAATTTTAATGTCTGGTGTGCACTTCAAAATAATGCTTCACTAATATTCTCAATGGGTTTTGAATTAAGTAAATCTATCTGTCTTGAGGATAATATTCCAGAATTAAATATTTGCTATACTAAACGAAAATGCCGTAAAAACTTCTAGCAGAACAAAAAATTAAGCGTGCGTTAATTCCGCAACGAGTTTGACATTTTCTTGTCTCAAGTGTCAGATAATTTATTAGCAAGTTTAATAAAAAAAAATCGGAGTTATGAAACAGTCATTGTGAACCATATTATCTGAGTGATAAAATACGATGGAAGAAGACTACGTAGCAGCACAGAGTTAGTAATAAGAATAATTATTACGACACTCAGTAAATTAAAGCGCAACGACTTATCGACTTTATAATTTTTATATTTTATCTATATATTGTTTTTATGTTATTATTATAAATATTTTGTTTCCAAATACAAATTGTAGTACAATGAAACATAATTATATGATTATTATTTTACTTGTACCAACCATTTTAAAGTTGTTGGAAAAATAACAGAGTTGATAATATTAGTGGTTTAAACTGGTGAATTAAAATACCAAAAATGTTAATCTCAAAAGTTAAAAATGCTGTTGTCGCTATAAGTATACCAGTTAGCGGTATTATGTAAAATGAATGAATCTGAATGTCAAGTTTTCTAGTTTCCGAAATATATTCTTGCGTCTCTTGTCTTTTTCTTACGTCTGCTTGTGTTTTAATCAACACTTCCCAATCTAAAAAGTTTTTCCACCATTCTTGAATTCCAGTTTGAACAATGTACCTTAGTCTTGACTTCATTCGCCTTGAAGCGTGACCCCAAATATCGTAATACTGTAAATCATCAGAAATTACATCTTTTCCGATGTAGCTCTGTTTATTTTTTGCTCTTAAAATTGCATTCATTCGGCTTACCTCTTCCCTGCTTAATATTAGTGCAATTTTATGGCAGGACATTAGACGTTTATTTGTTTCTTTTATGTAAGAATTCCAATTTTCTATCGTATCGCTATGATTCCAATACAAGATCATTTCAGAATATTTTAAGTATTGCCTCATTTGTTCTGATATTTCATTACCCAAGTATTGTAGTGTTGTCCACTTTTCTTGAGGTAAATTCTGTATGGCTTGATTTAAAAGCTCCGAAATGACTGGATAGGCTTCGTGTGCATTTTCTCGAACAAAATCATTCGTTTTTCTAGAATTAAATTTCATCAAAGATATCACTAAAGGATCAAGCAACAACGGACGTGTCAAAATTTGGAAGTTGTTTCTTATCAAACTGTTAAAAGAGTCAAAGGGAACCATTGGGGCACCTACAGTTAACATGGTGATATTATTGCCTTTGTAAAGATTTCCCAAATATAGCAGTGACAACGGAATAAAGAAAGAGACAAAGTGAAACGCCGTGCATTTTCTAAGGGCAGTATTTTGAAACAAATTAGTGCCTTGATCAAATGCAGTCGTGAGTAGTTGAAAGAAGGCGTTTTTCTTTTTATAGGAAACTTTTGTTGTTCGGGTAATTCTGGTTTGATTTATGTATTTCATAACTTGTAATATTGCCACGGTATAAATCACAAGGACTACCCAGACTGATGTATTAAACACTTCAATTAGGCCTTTCAATTGGTGTAACCAGTGAATTTGCTCTTTGTGGCAGCTAACAAATCGTAACTGCTTTCGGTGCATTATGAAACCAGATTGTCTGACATTTGCTGCATGCTTTCTTGTTTCAGTTAATATGAGGAACCGAAGCTTTGGATGAAATGTAACTGGATTACTATTAAAGCATTTCTCTAGATTCCACAATTTACTGCCTAGTAGACCATTCGTGGTCATAACAACTGGATAAATTGTGAAGTTTTTTGGTAGTACGATAGCCAGTCGATGCATGTCTGCCACATAAGAAATTTCGCTGACATCAATGCCGTTGTCAGCAACGTTGTCAAATTTTATTGTGTTTATAAATTCCAAAATGGATTTTTTCGTTCTTCCATAGCTTCTTTGCGAGTTAAAATACAGAGTAATTTTTTTGAAAGAATCAACTTCAATACGAGAATGAATAGGCTCAATATCTATCAATCCACTGTTTAGAATTTCCTTTGATTTTGGAAATTGGGTTGTCAGAACTGGTTGCATGTGAAAAGGATTGCAGGGATTACAGTGGGGGCAAAGTTGGTACAATTGTTTTCGATATAATGAAATTTCGTAAGTTAACACAACTTCAAAATTTATGAGATGCCTGGAGTCTCCTAAAACAGCAGAAATCCATTTGACTTTGTCACTAGACCGGTAACAACTCGAGCCCTTTGTGACATCGCAAATAAGAAGCCAATACCTTGGAATTGTACTCCAAAATATATTTCGCCAATTTTCGACAGGATTATTGACCAAAAAGTTGATCCAAAAAGGGTCTTTCATATTAGTACCTGAGAAATCAGAGTCGGCGTAAAGAATTGGAGCCTTTGATTGGTTGGGTGGGTACAAGTAGATGTTTGCCTCACATGAAGCACGTCTATTTGACGAATAAAAACGATCATCTATCGTCATTTGAACGTATTTTTTTGCAAAATCAATATATTTCAATATGGTAGCTCGAGCACATTCGGGATGTGCAGCCATGGTGCAGTTAGGTTTAGTACTAAGTATCCATTTTAACACGTTTTCTTTTTCTGTCGATTTCCATTCATATGGCCATAAATCGACTTCATTGACAAATGTTAGGTACCTTAAGAGTACGATAGGTTGTTCAAGGGATTCCTGATTTATTTCAACACCAAGAAAGTTAATAACACGAATTATACATCCAGAAAAGGCATTAAGTTTAAGATCGTCATCATTAAAAACTTAAAAAAAACCATCAAATAGCCCAAGAAACAACTCTAAATTTAAAAAAACAGGATTTTTGTTTATTTTTATGTCAGAATTAAAACTTTTAGTTTATTTTATGACAGTTTTCGATACATTAGTGAGGTATTATTGTTATTTAAAACGACTCTTTAGCATGTACTTCTTATGGAGACCAATACCAGGAAACAAATATATGGCTTGTTTCGTTCTACATTGAGTATTATTTTCTATAGTGTAAAGATCAATTAATTTCTTATCTGGGATTACATACCGTGTTATGATTCCACGTGTTGTTTTCAAGCCTTCGCATAAAATTGAAAATATATGTTACGAGTTATTAAATTTCTAACTTTTCAATTATATTTCTCCACGGGGCAATATCGCATCAAATATTTATTTGTTAAGATTATTAATCGTATCAATTATAGATTTTAATTGTTTTTGAAGCAACGTTATACAAACTTAATATATCGATTAGGGCAATTGTTTTGCCCAATGTATTTAAATTCATAGACATATAGCTATACAATAAGACTCAAATATGCAACAGTTTCCATAGTTTTACTAAAAGGCTGTGAAATTTGAATAGCTAGGTCTATGTTGCATCTGTGAAATCGTTGCAAATTCTCAAATATACTGTAACGAACAAACTCAATGTACCCTTTTTGTTACCACAAATACATTTAATATCTTTCCGGGTATTTTGATGTACCAAATTTTTAGGCTTAGCATTGTGTCCCGAAAATAATGGGAAAGACGTGACAAATATAGTCACGATACAAAATTAGGACAGATCTTCAGCAAATTAAAATTGTTTGCATTATATGCACCGAACATCATTTTGTCCCGGCGGATGCATGTAGTCTTTAGAAATTATATATTTTTTGTAGAATTGTAGAAGTAGAATTTGATTAACAATTTATTGAAGATATAAGTTTTTCAAGTAACACATTTCTCCTCTCAAAAATAAACAATACTTTTTATCCCAAGCGAAACTTTAAATATATCAGCTTTGATTTTTTGAGTGAAGGTTGTAACTAGTTGCTTGTTGTTGTTGAGTTTATCATCATCATCATCATGAGTTGTTTTGTCATCAAGTCGTCAGCCATCAAAGATTTCCGATTAGTAAAAGTAGTAATTTAATGTTCTAACACAATTGGCGAATTTTCTGTCTAGAGTTACTGAAAAATGTCAGGTCAAATGTTAAATGAAAAATGAATGTTACAAATTATTGAAAAGAGACGTTACAAGTCAATGTTTGCAGGCTGGGGCCTGTGAAGCAAGTGAAAAGAATTATATGTACAATATGATCTGCTAGACCAAGATTAAGGTTAAAGTAAAATCAAATACAATAAAAGTTCCAACTGAGCGACGCGTTGGCATTGACAAGCTTCCGCATGCTTTGCATGATGTAGTTTTAAAATAAGAACAGATACAAGTTGAATTTGATGTCCAAGATTATTACATAATGATAAGCACAAGGTGACACCATCGACACTTTACCTTACAATTACAGTGCAAATTGTCTTCACTGTCAATAGATTAAAAGCTATATGCCGAACGTTTGTTCAGTAAAGAATAATTATCCTATTCGTGTAACAAAATTTGGAAACTCAAAAAGGTTTTCACGAAAAAAACGGAATTATTCAACATAAAATATTTAACGCCATGAATTTATGTATTATGTATACAAAAGACTTTGTTCTAAAACCACATTATCACATAGCTCCACCACAACAAGTAATAAAAAACACATGCAATTGGGAAATAAGTTGTCAGCATTTCCAACGAATACCAAAATAAGGCAATATTACTTGAAAAGCAGAGTATGTGAATTTTTGCATTCTACTAATTAAATATTTATTGCCTGGTAGTAGTTCCGAATAAATAAAGTACATGCATATTTTTTTTTGTTTGCCAAATAAAACCCAGAGAAATACAAGAACCAATATTTGTAATTAAAAGTACTAGCGTTATAAGTTTCTTGCTCCAAGCTCTTATGATGATACGCTTATTAATCTTATCAATTAAATATATAAGTGAAAAGTAATTTATATAACGTTGTTATTATGAATATGCTTTGTACTTGCATGGTTGCAAATATTTAATAGATATGAACGGCAGTTTAGAGTAAATCGCAAATTATCCGTTGTATCGCAAGCTTAAGCAGCCTTTTTTATTGTTAAGGGCCGTCTTTTAAATATCTTTTTATAATTAAAAAAATTTTAAAGGTGTACGTTTTGAAACATAAATAGAATTATTGAAATATATATGAATAAATTTAGTTAGTTATTTTAGAAATATTTAGTAACAAAATTTTATTGTTCACCAGTATTTTAAGTTATAACGTTTTAACAGTACTACTGCACTAATGTATATAAAACTGCAAACATTCCTTAAACACTTATAAACATCAGAATGTTTCTCAAAAATGAAGCTTAGACAACCTTCAAGTAAACCAACTAACAGAACCACAAATACAACTACAATATTTCCTGTTATCGACATTCCAGTAAAATGTTTCTTTTCACGTAAAATGTCAACCAACTCACTTCCACCAATAAAGTTTTGCCACCACTCAAAAATA
>JAQIWN010004507.1:0-11155 GCA_034699025.1 Entomobrya cf. arborea Gr-Col-00668 | reverse complement strand
CTTGGCGACGTTGAAGATGCAGGTTACCCTGCTACAGCATAGGCAACTGTCACCCAAACAACCTTATCAAACTAACAGTTCGGGTGCATTTAAAACTTCCTAACTTTGTATATACACTTATCTTATCATAACAATGCTACACAAAAAGTATTATCGATATCTAGATGTTCGCAAAGCTCCATTTCCACTCATGACTCTACACCACTGGCATCATTGATTGGCTTGTACATCGTGTCGCCAACATACCCCTCCAAGTGACATGACGTAGGAGTGTCACTAACTTCTAACTCGAATTCCACGATGATAAACTGTAAAATGGTCGATACGGTCATCTTGATCCACACGGCTGACTTAATCCACACGGCTGGCTTGATCCACACGGCTGTATTGATTTTGACACGTCCAATAGTTGCCCACATCGCTGCCCATACTAATCCATTAAACCTTATTTCAAACCCCTCCAAGTGACATAACATGGGAGTTTCGATAACTTCTAGAATCCAAAAATCATCTATACAGCTGCAGTAACTCCATTTCATTCTGTTGATTCTTCCATTTTCATATCCATTCGTTAAAATTGCTGACATCACTACCCACAGGAATCCATACAGCTTTAATCCAAATCCGTCCAGTAACAAGTATCCAATTCCACGCAACTTCGCCCATCCTGTATCCACCCAAAGTCTTCCTAATGGGGTGCAGTTTTAACCATGACCTGAGTTCCTGTAAAAGGTTATATAACTCTTTGAATATAAATGAGCGTTGGGAAACTGCAAAGAAATTAGGAATATGTTTCTCGTGCTTGATAAAAGGACATCGAACGCAAGATTGTGAGAATTCCAACCGATGCGGGATAGATGAATGTCAAAGTAAGCACCACCAACTTTTTCATCCTCAAAGTCAGAAAAACTGGAGAAACAGGAAAGAAATAAGCGGTCCAAGTCATTCAAATAATTTTACTGGTACCGTAAAAGAAATTGAAGTGAGCATCTCGCTTACCACCTGGGGAAGCATGGATGAGAGTCCCTTAAGTTATTTTAAGAAATGGTGAAACAAAAATTGAATGCTTTTTTGGACGATGGATCGGACCTCACACTGATTGATGATGATCTGGCCAAACAGTTGAAATTGGAGGGGGAAAGCGACTTTCTTAGCCTTGGATGGATCAATGGTGCCAGTTCAAAGGATGAAGCATCCCGAAAAGTTAGTGTCGAAATCGCTGGGGCGTCTGAAGACAGTCAGTGGTACCGGTTGGAGAATGTCCGTACTGAATCAAACCTAGATCTGTCATTACAAGCCTTACAGCACTACAAATTTTGGAGAAAGTGGAAGTACTTGCGAACTATCCCTGTTAATGAAGCTCCTGCATCGAAGCCACTACTTTTGATCGGCCAGGACAATATCCACTTAACTGTTCCAAGAGAAATTAGAGAAGGAATGTGGAATGAGCCCATGGCTACTTTGACGAAGCTTGGATGGGTGGTACATGGCTGGAGTTATGAGAAGAGACAAGGCCCGAGCTATGTAGGAGCAGCCTTCCAAGTCAGCAAAGATAACTAGGTGAAGGACTACATTGAGTACAAGGAATTGGGCGATCGAGTTGGTAACACTCATCATCCTATGAATCCGGAGATTATTGGCAACTTTGGTTTTGATATTGGCAATTATGCAAGCGCAGCCTCTCAAACCAAGAACACTGGAGCAGACAATAGTATCATTGCACTGGAGCATATTGTCGAAACGTTCCTGGAAAACTTGCCTTTGTTGCGTTTCCTGTGAAGGGGGAAAAGTCAGAGTCGGAAGTAGAAGGGGACAAACCATCAAAAGGGGATTTGAAAAGACGGCTGCGCCACTGGAGGGGTAAAATGAAACTTTGCAGTGGAAAGAAACAGACAAGTAGGTTTTTGGTGAATTTCGGACAAAATAATCGGGGAGCGCCTGACAGTAATGCTAGTGGAAATAACGAAGTGTCCAAGAAGGAAGGATTCACAAAGGATTTTAAGAAGGGATATCTGTTACTGGAGGGGTTCAGAAGAAAAGTTGGCGGATTCTTCCAAAAAGGATTTTGAATGAATATACAAAAGACCAAAGCATTTACAAGGAACAATCACAAATGCAGTTCATTTGAGGGCAAGCTGAATTTTAGTAACACTCCCAAGTCATGTCACTTGGAGTGGTATGTTGGCGACACGATGTACAAGCCAATCAATGATGCCAGCGGTGTGGAGTCAAGCATGGAAATGGAGCTTTGCGAACATCTAGATATCGATAATACTTTTTGAGTAGCATTGTTATGATAAGATAAGTGTGTATACAACGTTAGGTAATTTTTAATGCACTCGAAATGTTAGTTTGATAAGGTTGTTTGGGTGACAGTTGCCTATGCTGTAGCAGGGTAACCTGCATCTTCAACGTCGCCAAGGAAAATGGTTGTTATTACGAGTGGTTTTAAATTGTAAAATTATTGTGAATTTGAGATCGGCAAGCAAGCTTGTCAACATTGTGAATTTAGTTAGTAGTCAGAATTAGGAAGTCGGTAGTAGTCGATAATGAAAGATTTGATAGAATTGAAATTAGAAGTAGTTTGAACCAACAGAGAATTGTCTGTTGGTATTTGATTTGAATGATATTTGATTTGATACTTATTCAGTAAATGTTGAAACGCTGAATAAAGTAATTTTTGATGTTATAATTGAATTTTGAATCTACGATTTTTGAACATTTTATTTGATACCTTGAAAAGCATAGAGGCTTTTTTACAGTATTCAAAGACTCGCTTTCCCAATTCTAATCTGGGATTGTACGTGTATGCATATTTACACATACCTCCTGTGTTGTGCTCTTACTTCCGGTCACTTCTCTACTTCTTAAATGAAGAGCTAGATTAATCGGCGTAAATACCCAACGAAACTTGTTAATGACACCGAACTTTTATACCTCCAGCTGCCAAAGCTATACCATCTAACGTTCTACTACTAAGAACACAAGTAAACCTATGCGCTTCTCAATTGAATATCTGAGATAGCTAGAATTGCGATCGTAGAGCAAAAATTTAGGTTAATTGGTTCTTATTTTTCATACCTTTTTACTCGAAAAAGTACAAAAATGCACTCCAGGAGCATTTGCGTTCGCAATCACTTATTATATCGTCCAACCGCCGATACGCGCCGAACCGCTGCCAAAAGTTTCGTCAAGTGACCCAAACAATTTACTATTTACAGTGAAATCAAAGCAGTGAAGAATGTTTTTCTACATCCAACTCCTCATTAATTAAGTGGAGAAGGATTCTTATGATAGGGTCGCATAACCGCTAATTTTGAAGCCGATAGGTGGCGTAACAAGGGAAATAACATGGCAGCATGGACGAACATGATAATGCGGTGAATCCTAATATAGCGGGTTTATTGGGTTGATTGCAATTGCAGCGTCAGAATCTGTGTGGGCGGCATTGTTTGCTTGAGTGTGAGCTTATTAAGCGTAGCGTATGATCAAAGGGAGCTCGTTAAGACCGGAAATGCAATTTCTTGCGCATTTAGATTCGTTTAATATAACAAATAGATCATTTCAAGTTTTTGAAGAACTACTATCCCTTTTAGTTTCATACATAGTAAATGAAATGGCTGCAATTGAAACATATGAGTTGGCTCCGTAACGAAGCCAGTTTGATTTGTTATTGATCAGAGATTACTTTTGGAAAAAGCGTTGCGGTACCACAATGTTTACGCTGTCAGCAAAATATTACGTATTCATGAATTTTGCAAGTTGCTGCATAAAAACCAAAATGGGATCTTTTTCAGTGTACCTTCAATTTCTTTGGTATTTTTTCGGGAAAAGATTTTTGAGGTCTAAGCCAACAAAAGTTACAATGAACCTTTTACGCTTTCATTTTTAATAAAACACGATCTTGTAGATTTTCAAGGACAAATGGAAGAAAGCCAAAAATATAAAAGAGTATGCTACTTTTAATCGCATAGAAATAGAAATTCACTGACAATCCTGTAACAAATAAAGTAAGAGCGAGGCTTCTCTTTCATGCAAAATGTGAAAGAAGCATAATGCATTTGAATACTGTATATGTAATATAGTGTTACTGGATGAAAGCTAATTTTATTTGTAGCAACTGTACCGTATTGAGTGTTTCTGTTTTTTCGGCAAGCAGATACATTTTCTTAAGCAATATGGGTAGATTAAAACAAAAATCGAAGGTCAAAGAGAGAATGGAAGCGCATCTTGTTGATTTAAAAACTGTGCATTAGTGCTTAGCTATGTATGTATGCATTAACGTACGCAGTACACTATGAAGTGAACATTGTGGTACCCTAAATAAGCTTTTAGCCTAAAAAAACGGAAAAAGTAGCGCATTTTTTTGGAAAGTCTTCTCAATTTTTACAGCTTCTTTTCTTGTCAAATGGCATAGAACAAAAATTATACATGAAAGGATGTTTATGTTCATCGTTCGATTCTGGAAAAGTTGGCTAAAAATACAAAATTTAGCTTTAGTAAAACACAGGCAATGTACTGGAACAAAAGGAAATAAAAGAAGTTACTTTTCGAGTAACCCACTTATGCTTTCATCTTTTTACTTCCTGTCACAAATGAGCTACAAATAATTTACTTGGAAGGATCCAAAAGCAATGCGTTATTTACTGTAATTATTATTACACAAACTGTAGTACAAAGTATACAACATTATGATTTTGTTCCTGTAGACATTAATATCTACGACTCAAATATACACGTGCGTGGCATTTGTTTGTAAGCGGAGTTTCTGAATTTCTGCATTGCAAGCACAAAGGCTTCAAGATTTTATGACTGTATGGATATTTTCCAAAGAATTTTCGACTTTTCCATTTCCGCACCATTCATTTTAAAATAATAACCGTCTTTCTAAGTTAAAAGCAAAGTTTTTTTTATCATGAAAATTTTCTCTGAAGATGCTGTAGGTAAATATGTATTAATTGAATTGTCGTGCTTATATTCAGAATGAACTCTTACTAGAAGCTTTACTAATCCGATTACTAAAGTGCATTTTCTCGTAAAATAATGAATAAGAAATTGCAAAGTCAGAGTTAGTGTAGAATACTTATAAAATTACATCACGCCCTTTTTACTTCACTGCGTATGCTTGAGAGAATATAACTAATATAACCGTTATATTCATTCTCTTCCATGCTACAAATAAGGAAGTTAAGGCAACCACAGGAGATTACTTGGTATACAAAGACGTTCTATCCTCTTCAAAAAGTGCTTCCAATAAGACTAATTTCAACCATTTGCGATTAGGCAATAATCAACTCATTCAATATGCATATATTTAAGTAACATTGTATGTAAGAATATAAAGATGTAAATTTTTGAAGTTTCTATAGCAAACTCATTAGATTTTAAGAGATACATTGGATACTATATTTAAAGAGTTTTGTAACGCTAACACTTCACATGAGTTTCAGTGAGAACCGATATTTTTGAAAGTATGAAAATTACGGTTATAAGTTTTGTAGGCAATTTTTGGTATAGTGGTAATGTTAAATGTAAAATAAATCAATTGAAACAAGAAGGAAAAATTATACGAATGATTTAGGTCTACAAATAACGCCAAGTGAAAGCCTAAAAGACTTATTTCTTTACCATTTACGGCATTTTTTGTATACTAAATGCCAAGGACATGGACATACTGTCCAACATGTAGCATTTATTGTACGCGTGTAGTTTCATGTCCTCATATTACTTTAAATCCCAGTTTTAACATGTGATGTCTTGAATTTCAGAAGAATTTGCTTCCGTTTTCAGGGATTTGAAAATATATAGTACATTTATTTTTAAGGACAAAATATTTATGATTCTTCAGGAATTTTATGATGATTTAATGCAAAACATTAGAGATTTCTTAAGCATTATCATGTCAACTGTAACATTATATCTTTATATATGATACTGTTGTACCAAAATATGGCATTTGAAATGTGTATTTAGTAATTTAAAGTATTGAGTTTTTGAAATTCAGATTTTCATTTCATGTGAAATTAAAATTCAGCATCTTAATTTCCTCAATAATGCATGTACCACTTTCGATCTGATTCTGATAACTTACTTTAAATATTTCTCAATGAATCCCAAGTGAACTAGATTTCAAACGTTTACTTTCAAAATGAAGCACGTATGTAAACACGTTGTAAGTTTAACAGCTACTGTAATCAAATCATAAAGTGATTTACGACATTTGTTTCTTGTGAAACCTTTTAGAAGTTTTCCGTCTAGAATGAATACACGTAAAATTTGTTATCTATTTGATTAATACTTTGAAATGCACTAGTACGGCCTGCAATCCTGAAACTTTAATGAAATTAAAGTACTTTCGAGGATATATACATTTATGTATGTATGTATACTTTACCAGTATACTTTCTTTTGGTGATTCGTGGGATTTAATTAGCCGTCCCATCACTCGTTTTGTGCCAACAAAACTTTACAATTTAATTAAAAAGAAAATAGTGTATACAGTAAGCGTTGGCTTAGTTTTTCATTCGTAGGGAGTAGTGTTCACTGAGCACAGCATTTCCAGGGTCTTGTTAGAAATTATCTACGGACTACCGTCATATTATATAAACTTTCCTCTGGAACCATGAAACCAGCACAACTTTCTCCAAGATCTTGTTTTCCAGATTTAAGTACTTTGTAAGTACGAGTCCCGTTGCTCGAGTTGATTAGAAACAAGAAAATACGATTTGTCTAGGAACTGTAAAACTTTTAAAGAAATTTGTCGTTCTTATTCAGTTAAAGGTGTTCTGAGAAAAGTTTCAAAAGTAAGAAAATTGAAGACAATTTTATGATTGGTATTTTATTACCTAAACAATAACCGTACAATTGATAAAAAATTGTTTGAAAAATAGGTGTAATGATAAATTAAATGCACTGTTTTAGGTGTATGGGAGTGCACATTTTCTGGAAACAAAATTTATATCTGAATAATTTACTTCCATCCTATCAATTATCTTCGTATCGGACGAATGCCTACATGTTTCCACTGGACTGCGACTGTGTTTACTCATAATGACCGATTTGGGAAAATGTTTTATTTACATTCAAGGGGACTATTTTGAATCTTTTGGGAATTTTCCCTGCTGCTGCAGTGCGACAAAAATTGAACACAAATCTAAAATAAAATCTCTCGAAACCCGAAACGTCCACAAAAAAACAGCATTTTGAAATGCAACAGACTAACTATCACCACATCCTGCTACATGGAAATCCCTTAGGAACTGTGAAGCCATTTATCACTCACACGTGACGTAGGGCGGGCTTATCAGTACATGTTTTATGCAAGAATGCATAATTCATGTGGAAATAATGTGAACTACAATACAGAGTATGGAAAAAGTACACTTTGTAGTAAACATTTGTATACATACTTTCAACCATGTAACGAAATCTAGTTATGCGCTCCTTTCAAATAAAAATAGAAATTCGATAGAAATTGATGTAAATTCTATTTCATCCTAGTGCCTGTCAGCCATCCATAAAAAATCAAATTTCCCAGGAATCCTTAGCCGATGCGTTTCGCAATTTAGTAAATGAACTTGCAAGACTTGAAAAGAAGAAAAAAATCAAGCGCTTCAATATATATCCTGGTTTCATTTTACACTGATGATTTTGTGATAAGCTACTGTCTACTCGGTACATTTTCACTTTGAGAGTCAGTGTTTTTTTCTTGAAGCAAAATGTCATAAAATGATGTTCATGTGAGTGTAAACTGGAATAATCACACTAAAAATAAAGTCCATATAATAATGTTGAAGTATATTTAAGCAATCTCTATTGATGTTTAAAAATCTTTTTCAGCACCAAAGCCTTTCTCTTTTTATATTTGAATGCACCCAATTTCGTGAAAAGATATTTAAAATTTATTTTGTTACGCTACTTGTTCTACCATTCTATACTATTGTAACTGTGCTCGTATCTTTTCTACATTTACTACAACAATTCTCTGTCGGATAGAAAATTAGATCTCGGTGAAAATTGAAAATCGTGTCATATTCTGGCAACTTTGTCCCTGGTCTCTTAACGTTACTTGATACTTATATAAAAAATTGCAAAACATTTCGATCATGTTTTATAGATAAGCTTGAATTTATTCAATTTTGGAGCGCAACCGAAATTGCGGAATTAATTCATGCAAAAAAGCTATTGTGAGAACTAGGACTATGACAAACAAGGAACAAATAATAAGAAATACCTTTAACCTCTTGAATATATCTATTAAAAACAATGCTCTTATTATTACAAGCAAAATCAAGCTCAATAACAAGGGCAAAAAATACTGCTTTTCACCACAAAATATATTCATTTAGTTTAGTGTAGTTAGAACGTTTAGAAGAGAAAACAACCTATTGCCTTATAATTTTGAAAGCCAGTGCCACTTTAATAAAATACGAGCTAGTAGGAAATGGGTAAGTATGTCAACGATAAATAGGAACACTTCGTTTTTGCTCTAGTTAGCACATTCGATAAAGGAAAACAAATTGGAACACTTAAAGAAAACAGAACGCCTTTTTCTTGTTCTTCTTTGCACTTTAAGAAAGTTTTCCTTTTATCAAAAAACAGAGAACCCTCCAGTTAAAAAAGTATAACCTCTAGCTACTTGTATTAAGTTGTACAATGCATTGGATAATTATAGGGGAAATGTAAGATTTAAGAATATGAGCTGAGAAAATTTCACAATGGGCAATCCTTGCAGTCCTCAGCAAAAGGTGACATGGTGACAACGACAAGGTTTCTTATCGCTTTCAGTGAAAATCATTAATGATCCAACCCAAGAGCTTTGTTGCCAAGTGTTTGACTGACCGACAAAATGTCCTTTCATCACAAACCAACGTATATAAAATTCTTATATATATATTTTTTATAAAAATTGCTTTGACGTCATATGCAAGGACTTCTATCAAACCAATGACATCACCTAAGATGCAGAAAATAAAACTTTCTTCTACAAGCATATACGTTGAAGTTTTCCAAATTAAAAACTTATAAGGCTCCAAAATAGTAGGCTTGCCAAAACTTGCAAAACGGACTTGGTCAAGAAATAAATAAATACTTATGGTAAGAACTTTCCCAGGAAACCAATGCTGCCTGTCAAAAAGAAAATGATGCAAAACATCTTTCGTGATGAATTTTATACAGAAACGTTGGCAACCCTAAGCATGTAGACAACCTTCGATGTTTCAAAGATACGAACATAGAGCAAATGAGGACAATGGTCAAAACTGCTCCATGGTGGATATTTGAGTATTGCAAAACTGCAAAAGAGAAATATGAAATCTTTGAAAAAACTATCAATCACATACTAGACATTCATGCTCCAGTGAAAAAAGTGCGCATCATCCCTAATAAAAAACCTTGGATGACCACTGAGTACGACAACCTCAGTAAAAAAGCAGAGAAAGCTCGAAAACTCTACAAATTCACACTAGACAAAGAAGATCATATTTCGTATAAAAAAATGCGAAATAAAATAAATCACTACAAATTAAAAATGAAAGCTCTTAAAATTAAGGAAAGTATCGCTGAGGATCCAACAGGATCCAAGGAAGCCTGGAAAATTGTCAATCGTGAAGTCGGAAGAGGGAAAGCAGAAAGTAAAATTCCACCACTTCGTCATGAAGATCAAGTAGTAACTGAAGAAAGAGTAAAATTGGATCTTCTAGCAAGACATTTTTCAAGTAATCCAACCAATAAAACAAAGGATGTTCATGTTTCGAATTGCTTTCATGATCATATCTGTGAAGGTGCATGCACCCATTTTGATTCAGTGAAAGTTCGAATAGATGATGTAAAGTATTCCATAAAAACACTGAACAGTAACAAACCAAGTGGACTTGACAATATTCCTTTGAAATTCTTCAAATATTGCATTGAAGAAATCTCCCCCGTATTTGCTACCGTCATCCAAGCCATGATGAGTACAGGCTACTTTCCAGATCAACTTAAAGTAGCAAAAATCATTCCAATATACAAGCAGAAAGGGGAGAAAGCATTGGTGAATAATTACAGACCGATTTCGATTCTATCATCATGTGCAAAAATCATCGAAAAAATAATGTACTTTCATTTAAACCGATATTTGGAAAAGAACAAAATTATAATGCCTGAACAGCATGGATACAGGAGAAATCATTCCACCCAAAGTGCTGTCATTCTTCTAACCGATGAAATAAAAAAGTCGATAGATGAAGGTGAAAAAATAGGAACCGTATTTGTCGACTTTCAACAAGCCTTTGACAGAGTTGACCACCAAACGCTACTACTCAAGCTTTTTAATTTTGGCATAAGAGGTTCAGTGCTAAAATGGTTTCAAAGTTACTTCACAAGTCGGAAAATAAAAGTAACAAAAGATGGAATATTATCAGACACATTTAACGTCATTTTTGGATGTCCACAGGGGTCAGCCCTTTCGTCGGTATTATTTTCACTTTATTTGTGCGACATTCCAAATGAACTTAGCAACAGTAAGTTCATTTACTATGCTGACGACCTCTCATTATTTACTAGCAATTCAGACACAACTGAAATTAAAAATAAACTACAGCAAGACTTAAATAATCTCAATAATTGGTGCACGAAAAACAATATGAAAATTAACGTGTCAAAAACTAAATGCATGTTATTCACTTCTGTACGAAAAAAGAATGAATCCACCAACTTTGTTCTTGAAATAGATAAACAAGAAGTGGAAAGAGTGAAAAGTTTCAAATACTTAGGAGTAACATTAGATGAAGTTCTGAATTATGAAGATCACTACAACCAAGTTTGCAAATCTATGAGTGCGAGACTATACATGCTCAAACGATATAAGAACTATTTTACTGCCCGCTGGCGACACATTTTTTGCACTTCATTAATACTGTCAGTGCTAGACTACTGTCTTCCGGTGTGGGGCAACGTATCGCAAACCAAGTTGGAACGAATCAACAAGATCATCTACCGAGCCGCTAAACTTGTTGTTGACCCACTGACCTACGGAAAATGTATTGGAAATGACCTGATTGAGCATCTCAACTGGTTATGGGTGGAAGAAAGACTCTATGGACACACACTTGAATACATATACAAAAATATCATTCATGTAAACTCTGTTACGGAATCTTTCAAATATTTTGAA
>JAQIWN010004506.1:0-11156 GCA_034699025.1 Entomobrya cf. arborea Gr-Col-00668 | reverse complement strand
AAAAAATGCACTTGCAGAAAATACAGTGTATAGTTTTGGCTATTGGCTCAGTAATTTTAAGACAGATAAATATTCTCTTTTTAAAAACTAACCAATATATTGGATATTTGGTATTAAAATATAAAATTTGTATTTTTTTATTTTAAAAACCGCATTCCTTTTCCTTTTTTCAACATTTCGTGTACAATGAAAACCTGGCAATCTTGCCAACAACAAGACCACGCACCTTAGGCTAAACTGGATTGCCAAGTCATCCATAACCGCGTTTAGAGAATTTTGCAGGTCATGTAAAATAGTGGCTGCATCTTCCTCCAACTTCTCGCCGCCCATGGCCTCAAACAGTTTCTCGAGCTGAACTCGGAGTTGCATGATGTCATTCATCAAAATACAAGCCTGTCAGGAAGAAATCAAAAAGCGATAGTCAGTCGTTTATTCATATAATCATAATAATCTTTTAAAAAGCCGACATTTGGCAGATACGTCGGCAAAAACTACAAATCCAAATAAAAAATCATTATAATAATTGTTCTAATCTCAATTTTACTTACCACTCGTTCATCTTGGTCTTTGGTGTGCGTAGGAAATTCATTTTTTACTATGTCAGCGTAAGCAAGAAGCACTTTGACAATTGTCTTTGCAAAGCGCTTCATATACCGTTTCCAAATATCAGGGTCAGGACATTCTAACTTAGAAACTACATCGAAGCACTGAGTAAGCTGAGTGAACACATCAACGACAGAGACGGAGAAAAGGGCATGTTCGCTGCTCTTTTGGAACTGTAGAAAAGAAAATCGAAAAATATACAGAATGTTAGCACACATATAATTATAAGATGATCACCATCAAGCAAGAGACATGTTTATCCAATTTACATCCTGGCATTTTCATGAAAAGTAAAAAACGCCTAGATATGTAACTTTGATGCATTTAATTACTCAATTAATGAGAGAAGTACTCATTACCACAACCATAAACGTCTTAATTATGTTTAAGGCAAGTTGCAAGTGTTAAAAGATGTTCTTGTTTTTAAATATTACGTACATCTTAACTCTTTTCTTCCATTTTATAAAGTGTGAAAACAATGCATTTCATATAAGTAACCAATTCACATAAAGTATCAACAAGGTACACGGAGAGAGAGAGAAAGGGAAGATGAGGTAAATGTCTTCTTTTATTTAAGGAAGAATCTTAAATCTGAATAAAAAAGGTAGTTTTTTCTTTTGTAGACATGTACTACTCGTAATCGCAATATAATAATGTGGTATCAATATACTAAAAGAGGTATATGTATAGAAAATCAGATTTTCGACTCCTCCCTTAAGTGTTGCAACCTAATAATTTGCTAGCCTCAACTTGGCTATTTTATTGTCCAGCTCATAAAAATTACACGTATTTCTGGCAGGATGATTAGCTCAAGCATGAGCGGTTAGTGGTAAGAAGCCGGTGGCTTTCACGAACAACAATGATGATGATGATGATCACATCAACTTGATAATAATGTTGATGGCAAATGTATAGTTAAGGTGAGGATGATGATGATGGACTGGTGGTGAGGTTGATGCTTTTCTGCAGCAGAAGCGACGTCTTCATTTTCCTCAAACCTGACAACATTTTTTAGTTTTGCCAAGTTTCTTGTAAAATGAGAAGACATGCACCTTAGTACATGAATCATGCATGCACGTAAGTAATAATAAGAGCTCAACCGTCATCATCATCATCACCATCGGCCATCCATATCCCAAATACAGATAAACAGTTTCAAATCTTATTACAAGTTGTATTTACAGCACTTTTCTATCTTATAAAAGACATGATATAAAATTACATTGTTTCAATATAATATTGCTACACTGCTATGTGTGGACGGGTGAAGAGCTGATGGGCATGTTTGGGGGGAATAAGTTTGACAGATAATCACACCTTGGCGTTTCCTCTTCTATCTATCTTTGAACAACAACAAACTGTGTTATCAACTTATATTTCTTCTACTAAACGGAAATAATAGTGTTACGCCATCAATTACACCACAGGTTCACGTTATGATGCTGTTGATATTGTCTTACTGCAGGGTTCTATAGGTATGAGCAAAATAGATCATCATCATCACTATAAGTGGTGCAATTGTTACTTCAGCAAAAAGTAAAATGAGACATTATCATCAAAAAAATATATGTTATTTATTCATACTCGGAATTGCATTTTGATCTACTACCCTTTGCTTTATTTTATTGTGTTACACAATTACACCTAAAATTTTCATTGTTAAAAGCTGCTGTTGGTCGCTCGCTATCCCATATTTTCAGCAGCAGACAGTTGCAGTTCCATCAAAAATATTGCTACTAACCTCATCATTATTACTATCATTATGTTCTGGGGAAAGAGAAATGAACGGACACACGTACATCTTTTGTCTGTCCTCCAGTCTGCTGTTGCTTTGTAAATTGGGTGAAATAAGGGGAAAAATCTTGTCTCTGTGTGTATAACCTAGCGTGAGTCTAATTTGATGGTTGGTGATTATTACTACATATGAAATAAAAGAATACTTATTATTGCGTTGTTGTGAATTAAGTTATTTTCTTTTTCGTGCAGGTGAGTAACTTCAAAACACTGAAAGTAATAAGGTTTCATTTCTGCTCTTTTTCTGTGTATTTTCTGTTTCATGAATCATTCATCAATACAAACCGTCGTCGTGTTGTTTTGCTGGTAGACTAGAAAAACTGAGTTATGCGTAATGGACTTGTTATTTTTTCGTTTGCCACTTTCTACACTTGGTCATCATAATGATAATGGAAAAATGAGGGTGATGATGCGTCCAAGATCGCGGCAGCAGGCAAAAACAACGTTCCATGTTTAATTGACTCATCACGATGAGAAAGTAAAAACATTTGTCGAAAAAAATTATAGTGTTCTTTTAGATTAACTCATTTGAACTGAGCGAATGATACTTTACTCCTGAAAAAATAAATTGCTTTAAAACAAACTAGATTTAAACGAGTAAAAACTATTATTATTCATTATATTCCTGGAAAGCAATTTATGCAAATTACACTGAATTTTCTTGTTTTTTACAAAGAAACCTACATGATAAGGAATGGATGTCTCAAGTCTCAGTACACAATTAAAAAAATACTCCACAAATATGAATAGGTAAAAATGAAAGTTCAGTGGCTTGCATCCCTTTCTTCACACTTCATAATAATTTCTTAAATATATTTTACTGGACTGATGGTTGGAATGCCTGCACGGAGCACGAAAGTGAGAGGGATGCATTTCTACAACATCTGCACTTTGATAAAATAAAACTTTAATTTCCCATTAAAATGTTGAAGCGAATAATTTTACGAGTGCGCAGAACTATCATCATTATTATTATCATCATCATCACCAGAGCTCAATTTAGGTTTTTACCTTTTTGTGTTTAAGATTATGGACTCATTAAGACAACATGAAACATTAGATGGATTACTCTACCTCACCCTCGTTGTTTACGCATTTCATACAAGCGCTTATTTTAACTTACCCTCTAAATTGGACTAAAGGTCGACTAGTTCCATGAAATAATCTAAGAACACATTGGGTAAGTACCACCTGTATCATTAACAGCTCTTCCGATTCATGTACTTTTTGGTGCATCATGCACGTAAGTTACGCCTTAACACCTTATCCCTTAAAGGCTTGCCTATAGCTGTTTTCTCACAATCAAACGACGACATGTACATGAACTCAAGTTGAGATAGAGGAAGCTCCTCACTAATAATAACTACGTACATATAAGAATGATTGTGTGACTGCACATAGCACACTCCTGACACATGATTATATAAGATAACTGGTAAGAGCATTCCTCGTTTCCAGATAAAAATAAGATACTGGCCTACTTACTCCAGAGAGGGTTATAATCAACGTTTCACTGATTGTCACTATCATTAATGCATTGAATTACGTATTGCATCAACTATCCAGGATTTTACGTACCCAACAATCTTTATACTTGCGTGTAACAGTAAAACTGCCAGAAGCCATTTACAATTCCAGTCCAGTTAAAAAGTGCAAAGTAGCATCATCGTGATCTCCGGCCTCCTCCTCCCATCAATCGCATCTCATTCCATAAAAAAATAAGTACGTAATTTCGGGTGAAGAGCGGAAGCGGATGGCAGTGGCTTATAATAATACCTGTCATCAGTTTTAACTAATTTGACTAGTACATACCTCAATCCCAAAGGATGGGAATTAGATGATGGTCGTGATCATATACACACAATTTGATAGAGTACCAACCAGAATTAAAGCTTCCAACGGAAACTTTTATTTTAATCATAGATAACATCATAAAAGTTGGGAAAATAACGGGATTTGTGACAATCTAAAAATCTGGAGTTACTGGAGTAAGACCCTTCATCAACTTAACACACTGGTGCCGACAATCCTTTTGTCATCCTTCTTGTCTAATACTTTCTAATGAGTGTTGTGTGATTTAGATAAAGGAATTTATTACCTCCTCAAACAAAATATGGCATTAAAATTATAGCCTTGAAAAGACTGTAATTCTCACACTTGCTCATTTTCATTTGAAAAACAAACTTTTTAAGACGTTTATGGAGTTGAGATTAAAAGTAAGGTAGCAAAAGACGGGCTACAAAGCTAAATCCTTTACCGCACCACAGTGCCGTGAATATGACACTTACCCCGTCTTTCTTGTCACGTTTAAAGGCACCATGTAAGTATTCTAAGGATACATCGTCATTTTCATTCAACCACTGCATTACGAACGGCTCAAACCATCTAGAGAGACAAAAAAATATGTTAAATTTTTTTATGGAATCTCAATTAAAATAGAAAAACACCGTACAAACAGTTTACTTACGCAGGGTATTCAGGCACAGATCCCTTGTAGGGTGGCACTTCTTTTACGTAATTATTGTAAAGCCATTTCACTTTGAAATGGAGATTCATGTAGGCGGAAGATTTGCACAAACGATGTTGTTCATGTTCCTCCAACGCATACTTCATATCTACAGCGAACAAGCTCCACATTGTAGCTGCCGACAGCTGTCAAGAAAATGAATGAAAGGTAAAACTGTAAGTAATTTCTCATCAAACCATCAATGGAAAACGGGTAATTAATATCGTAGACACCAAAAATCTGTCAGATCTAACGGCTGTCCTCATCCAAAAAAGGTAACATGCAGAGTAAAAAGTTTGCACCAGACCAGAAGTAACAAGTTTTAAAAAGAACATTTTTATGGAAGCAAATAAAAATGTTTAAGCATACACACTAAATACACATAAATACCCGTTTTTCGCTGATTTTTATCTGCCTTCAGTTTTACAGTAATTTTGACTCAAATAATTGGTTTGGTTTGCTTAAGTTTACATACCTGGCCGATATTGAGTTCCTGGGGGAATTGATTGAGCACAGGAGCATAACTATTCTTATCTTCTTCAATAACGGATACTATTAAGGCAATAAGTTTGTGCCAGAAATCGACACTGTCAAGTCTTGGCCCATTGTCGTCAGGCTCCCGCTTCGGTTCATTAGGATCCACCTGGTTAAAATACGATAAAATATATCATCAAAAACTTCCAACCGAATAGTAACATAAAAACATCAAATTGCGAAAACAATGACTGCGATTTGAAGGCAGGAAACTCGACAAACAGCAATATTTTCTTTGACTTATTGGACAAGATGGGGCACAATGATAAAACATCACTTAAATCATGATTCATATAACTTTCAGAAACATTTTCAGCCTTCGTTATCTCTAAATCAGGAAGCAAGGCTCTAGAAATGGACCGTATTTGGCAAATGTTTTCTTGTTCCACCAAAATGGTAACAATACTCATCAAAACCTTACATTGTGTTTTTCACATGATTGAAGATACCTGTGTATGTGTGGGTAACGTTATATATTTTCGGACACAATAGCGCAGTTACCTTCCTTTTCACAAATAAAATGTTATTATTTACCCACTATTCATGCTGACAATGATGCTATATTTTTTCATTCATGAAAAATACATAAAACATCAAGTGGTGTAAATGAGAATCTCGGTGGTTGTGCTGAACTGCAAAGCAATAAAGTAGTGATGATGATAAGAGTGTAGGGAAAAGAGGAAACATTTTGTGTGTATAAAAATACTACAAATTCATTTTGTTGTACGCGCGAAGCAGAAAATTTTCCGATTTTGACCACCTATATATTTTCCACAAAACACTTTGTGGAACCACAAGCCGTTACATAACTGTCAGGAAAAATGTATTTGGTTTTCCAGTAAAAGTGTTGCAATTCCAATGATGCTGCTACATTCATACTTACAAATGTTCGATTATAAGCTGGGAAAAGTAAAAAAAAAGAACGGGAAATGATTTAGATTTAATGTGTATGCTATAGCTTCGCAGTACAGAACTTGTAGTCTTATAGCTCTACAAACAAACGTGGGTGAAAGAGAAAAAAAGATTGACATTGTAGCTCATATGGCAGAATTACATTTTGACACCTATCACGTATCTCAAAGGATTAGTGTCGGACGGTAGCGGACAAAAGAACAGATTTCTCTCTCTCTCTACGACTCTGGGGCTTTCCGCTGTTGTTGGTAGGTGTAAAAGATGTGGGTCTACTGGAGAGACATCTGTTATGGTAAATAAAAAGGGTCCAATTTTTTTTTAGGTAAACCGTTCTAAGCTTTCTGAAGGATTTGCTGTATACACATTGCAGTGTGGTGTGGTGGTATGGTGGTTGGGTAGGGGTTTTCTCCTCCATTTTTATGTGATATATTTAGGTTAAAAAAATATAGTATGATTCCGTTAAATATTGACAGTAAAAGAGGATCTGAGAGAAAGCGACAGTCCTTTCGCCCATTCATTCTTGTAAAATAGGAATAAAATGGGCAATAAAAATCATGTGGTCAGTATGGGGTATTTTCAAAAAGTAAAAAAGGAAAATGACCAAAAAAGATTATATAAATCTAACATCGCAGCAGTTACCGTTTAAATGTCACGAAAATTGCACCTACTGTGGCTGTTGTGGTGTTGTACATGCATTTTTATTTTGTTAAAACAGATTACGTTGAAGTGACTGCATTATAATAAAAGATCTTTGTTCCTTTTCATATCTATATACACAATTCCAGTTTTCCTTGTCATCTATCTTGCTTTCTTAGCAGATGTTTTAGACTTATTTCATGGTCCATATTTTATCCATTTTTTTGTTTTGAGTTAAGCCAAGGAATATGAAACGACACAAGTTTGTTAGGTTAAGATATTTTATACTTACACGTTGTGCTTTTTTGTGGTAAAGTAGTGACTTATGTTGAGATCGTTGGGCCGTGTACACAATAATGCTATAAAAATAAGCTATATATATGATGATGTAATATAGATTATATACAAGTTCAGTGCAGGAAAAAAGTCAACTGTCAAAAAAATCTTGATTTTCCAGAGAGTGGGCAAGTGACGTGACGTTTATATGCATAAAAGCACTTGAAACATTTTTACGTTTTTGGCGGAGGTGAAATGTATGAGTGGATGGAGGAAAAAGAGACTCTCGTCTGTTCCAAAATGTTATTTGCGTTACGCCCCCACTAGCACGCTAAAATAATGGAGATTGCGAGAATATTCAAAGAAATCAGTTGGTATACTCTCTTTTCGTCTCAAGTTTTTTTTTTTAGTAAGTTTACGCGTAGGACTTTTGGCAAACACACATTTCACAATCCAGCATTAAATTACTTGTCGAGTTTCCTTACTCTTCATAAAGCAGACCCAGAAAAACAAAGTGCACACATGGATTTTATACACTCAGCAGTCATTTCAATAAAGATGGGTATATTATTATTATGCATAACTAAAAATATGTACACATAAAAGGGAAAATGGGCAGGGTGAAATTGTACCTGAAACTCTCTGGAATAGAGCTCGTAACAGTTTTCAAAGAGGAACTGGTAAGTGGAGCGTAGACAGGCTTTCACACAATCCTTCACAACAGTACTCGCCCTTGGAGGACTGGATAACTCTTGAACCTAAAAAGTGTTTGTTTATAAAAAAAGAGAGATGAGTGTTATTACTTCACTTCATTTTATAAACACATTATAAATTCATTCCCAAAAAAAGAACAACAAGCATATATCAACATATATTATACACATTTATGTACTTTTACCAGTAAATTAATTAAGTCTCATTGTACGAAAGGCGTGAGGAAATTGCTTTGAACAAACAACAATGCAATAAATATTTTTCACCCAGGGTGCTATAATGTGGAATACAACATTATGAATTATGAATCGTGTATAGGTATGTGAGCAAATGGATTATGCCATCAGTCATAGTGCAGTGAAGTAACTTAGTTTATAGAATGTGACCTTACATTATAAATCAGTGTGAAGACCTTTTTATTAATCACTGCAAAATCTAAATACACACGTGTAAAGGAAAATGTAACTTATGTAAGTTATGCTTTTATATAGGTACTTGTATAATATGAGCTGTAGAGCCAGGCACTAAGCCCATCATCATTTATCAAAATGCTGTCATTTTCCTTGACATCTAGACTCAGCAGTTGTTTTCCTCATTTCACTACCCAACACACGGCAAACTAGCAAAAAGAAAAACTAGTTAACTACTGGTTTGACTGTAAATATACCTATATGTTCGGTTCTCTCTCAGAAAATCAGTCCTATTTGCACACTGCCACTTCTTAAGTGGGCAAACAACACTTGAATAAATTTCCTAAATCTTGCTAAGTTGCATTTCAGCTTTCGTTTATACAGTTTTACGATTCCTCCCTCTGTCATAATCATCATTGCCAACAACATTCTTCTTTTCATTTCTTTAAGACTCTGACCAACACAGAACACTTGTCAAGGACCTCAAAAAGTAGAAATGACTTTCCCTCAGCAAGTGGCATGGCATTTAAGCATACATCATTATTTGGCTGGAACTGACGTAAAACGGAAAAATTTGGAGGGGGCTAATTTAGCAAAGCATGCTAGATGCTAGATTACCTGCAAAATAAAAGTAGCATTTTGAAGTGTTGTCTAGTAAGTAGAGATATACAATTTGAAATCGTGCTCTTTCAATATACGTACTGTATAATAGCTTAAAAATACAAATTTTAAATTATGATTTTCATGTTTTCAAAAAAATCAGCTAGTTTTGTGTGCAGCTTTTTGCTTGCTGTCATCACGTATCAAGTAACATCTGAACCAAAAAAGAGTACACACCTAAATGTCTAACATTTGCTTGAGGCGAACTTGAGCATATTGCAGTACAATCATTCGGACACCTTTTTTAAGCCAAAAGAAGACAGACAGGCATGAAGAAACATGCATGTAACATGTTCCAGAGAGAAAAAAAAGAGAAAAAGAAGCAGAAAAGGAATGGCGAAGGAATAGTGGTTTCAGTCAGCCGTTGAACTAATGTGATTTATCACCATCGTTCATCTCCGTCGTCGTCGTCAGTCGAGCAGTTTACTTCTTTTTTTTGTTTCTTTTTCTACCAGCAACTCTGCCACTGCACTGCTATTAGAGTGATAACAGTGTAATGGCAAACAATGTTTTGCTTAATACTAACCACTTACTCTCATGTCTCTTACTACCTGATGCACACAGGTATAAAATACTTATGAAATCATTATCAAGCTTTGCTACAAATACATACTTGTTACATTCAATAGCAAACTGGAAATTAGAGATTCTTTTTTTTCTGTGAAAAATCCCGAATTCACGTGCGCTTCTGCTGGAAGGTGTATTAAGACATTTGTATCAAAAGTCACATTGATGATTTTGTACTTAAAAAGAGCCATGAGAGCTGCTATGATGATGAAGTAGTGCCTAATTAAAATTTTCTGTTTACTTTTCCTTTTATTTTACTAGCAGAAAAAAAACTAAGATGGAGGAACACGGGAAATGGATGGTGATGACACGTTTGCCGTGTGGAAAGTTATCTTAAAGTAAATATCTCTGGGTATTTACCTTTTTGCAGTTGTCGTTGTAAATACAAAATCTACAAAAAAAATCCTGAAAAAGCGACATCGTCACTAGTCAAGCCAAGTCGTAAAAAGATTTATTACTCTTTTTTAACATAAAGGTGCATGTACAGGAAAAAACAACGTCATTACTACAAGAGAACAGGAAAATATATAAAAAATGCTAAATGCACCATGAATTTTGAAAGTTATGAAATGAGTGGGTAAAAAAATGACAATACTAAATAATTTTAATTCCCACAAAGAAGTCTTTTTTAAACGTAAAAATTATTATTTTCCTAAAGTATTTCAAGCGGGAGACATAAATCTCAAAATGCGCGCATAAATACCACTGAATATTATATGTCAGGAACACGCATAAAATGCCAAACCAGCATTTCTCATTCGGTATGATGAGCAAAAAATTCTGTAATTTTTTATCATGCTGAAACCATAAGTAAAAAAAGGAATATTACTTTACTTCTTCTCCCACACGGAAAAAGGGAAGATGAAAATGTGAAAATACATTCAAAGAATTTGGCGTGCACATGTGGCGTATTCGAACAATAAAAGCTTTCTCAACTCAACTGCCTACACAATTTGACGTCTACACTCACGAAACAAATATAAATGTATGCTTTAATGTACGATCATTTTTACTCAAACGCCATTCTCTTCTGCAAGTCTTGCATGAATTGATGAATTTTCCGCTCCTGATCAGTAAAATTGTATATATGAACGTTATGTCAAGATGAAAAGAAAGAGAAAGGATCAGGGAGCTACTGCTGTCAGTGATAACCGCAGATGTGGATCTTTTTTGTAGTGAAATCATTTTCATAATATTTTAAGATCCGAAATATGTGTGCGTTTTTTGCGGAAGAATGAGTTCGACAAAAAAAATGGCATGCTACTCAAAAGCTCCAGAAACTTGTATACGCACGTTTTCCTAGCTTTCTCCACTTTTGCAAAAATTTGCCCTCATTTTCTAGAAAAACTTGTTGTTGGAGCACATTATGTGATCTCGATGATATCTTAGGAGACTGTATAGTACTCTTTACTACGAGAAAGAGAAAAGGAGACACTTATTTGCTTCTCTACGTGTGTGTTTAGCCTATGATCTCAATCTGAGCCCTTCATCTTTAGCAAATATTGACTCATGCTATTGAGCTCTTCTTCTTCTTGCTGCTGACT
>JAQIWN010004505.1:0-11157 GCA_034699025.1 Entomobrya cf. arborea Gr-Col-00668 | reverse complement strand
GTGCGTACGGACAGACGGACAGACGGACAGACGGACGGAACAAAATGAATACTTGCGAAAGTCGCAAGTAATAACAACTAAGATAGTTGAACTTTTAGTAATTTTTGTACTTTTTAGTTTAAACGATTGTGACAAAATTCATTATCAAACCGTTGTGCCTACGTTAAATATGATTTTAGTAATTTTACGGTGTAATAGTTCCAACATGTAAATTCAAGCAGTTTATTATCAATGTCTGTGCCTACTCCCAAAAACAAAATCCTTCGACAATAATGATGCGAATTAATTTGAAGGCAAAAATGAATCGATTTTTTTGGAAATAATATTCAGATTTTATCTACAGACGGAATAATGCGGAAAAATCATAATTTAGGAACATATGTGCTTTACAAAAGATTTTGGTCGCAGCATGTTAATACAAGCGCACAACATATGCGTGAAGTTTTACCCAGGAGGATATCAAAACGTAAAAATCAAATCAGTATTAATATTGACTTTTTTTCAAATCAAGGTATTTTTGAAATCCTTGTATAATGTTTAAACTGGGTCTATATTTAGTTTATTACATTTAATAGATTACACACGTAAGCCATTCTCGTAACTTCATTGCTTCATATTGATTCAATTTATTTTCATCCTAAAGGCTGAAAGGCCACATAAAATATTTCAGGAATAATTTTCTGTCTTAAGTTTAAAAAACTCAATTATTTAGAACTTCCAAGTGACGCCGACATGAAACATTTTATACCAAAAGCGTTATAAAGTAGTTTAATCGCTAAAGACTAGGTTGAAATATCTGGATTTCTAGTTAAGCTCTTGACTCAACCAAATACGTGCGACGATGTTTAGCGATAGAGCTTATAATTATGCAAATTTTGTAGTACCAAAACTTGCTAGGCTTGGTGCCTGCAAGTATACGTGGGATCCTAACAAAAAGATATTTGTAAAATTGCCTCCTGAAAAGACAAACAAAAAAATCACAATATTTATTTTGCTATTTGTAGTGGCATGGGATATATTTAATTTTATTCAAATTGCTCGATTTAACTACAATAACGATCTCAATACGGTTGTTTTCTTGTTTACCATAGTCATTGGATACAATACTTCAGTATTATGCTACATAATCTCGGTCGTTTGTGGGGACGAATTTTACCCAATATTAAATTCTATCGTAATTTATTTGAGACGGATAAATTGTAAGATACTTCATATTATTTTTATTTTATTGCAGGTTAAGCATTTAATGATTAATATCCTTTTCTGATTTCTAAATGCAGCGGAATATTTGCCAAACTATGACCCCAACAAGAACAAATACGTGAAAATTGTAGACTTCTGTGCAATTCCTGTGTTTTTATTTTTCTTTCTGCTTTCTTTGATCACTTGTATTTTTATGGTTCTTTTGCCCGACGCTCCAAATATGTTTGGAAATGTGCTTCCTTCCAATTTGTTGCTTCAACTTGCTGTTAACTGGTTAACACTTTACGTAGTGAACGTTTTATATTCAAGCATTTGTTTCATTTTAATTTGTGCTTGTTATTTTGGATGGATATTGGTGCCACTAGTTGTAAGAGAATTTAAAGTAGGACACCGAAGCCGAGGAAAGTGTACTCATAATTTTAGGGAACCTAGTTTTTTAATGATGGAATACAGAATTGTACAAATATTATTCCGAATCATAAATCAGTTTTTTGGAAAGCTGATATTGCCCTTGCAAGCTGTTACAACGCTTTTGTTTGTATTTAGTGGGTATGTGGTGATAAGGCATAGAAAGCAAATGGAAGAAGCACCACTTTTAATGATGTTGATTTGGACAGTGACCGGTCCTACAGTGTGGTCATGTATTCTTACAATGGGCGGTTACTTGCACTCTCATGGCCAGGCAATTTTAATGTCGTGGAAGCAACATGAGTGGAAGTCTTCTTTTGAGCGAAAAACAATGGGTAAATTCAGAAAATCTTCAATGCCAATTATGATTTGTTATGGAAAGGTTTATGTAATTAGACGTGTCAGCCTAATGATATATGTTAGAAGCCTTACAAGAGGTTTAATGCGTGCTTTACTTACATTACAAACCAATGGATAACCGTAAAGCTGTGAAATTTGTTGTTTCTTCCTTGACTTTGGAAATCGTAAAAAAATTGTAATGACATAAGAAAGCAATCTTTCAACTACCATTTAGGAAAGCCATTTACTAAAACTTGGTATCAAACATTTTTACCCCTTTTGCATATTTGTACATAATGAATAGAAACCAGTCATATAATATACTTTATCAAAAAGTTTAAAGACAGGTAACGATTGTTATGTTTAAGGCTATCGAGACCACTCTAACTTGACATAGATTTTATTGATTTTATTTTTTCATGTATTTGTATCTCTACTTTATGTGCATCCTCTGATTTCATAAAAAGAAAGCTTTAAGTATTTTATGTAATAATAATATACTATTTTCTGCATTGAGGCAATTAAAAGTTATAGCGGTAATTAAATACGGTCAACAAATTTTATGTTCCAAATTGTTTTCCTTTATTTTCTAATTGTGTCCTAGTTGTGTCCTGGGCTGGGTAACAAAATCTTTTTCTAACATTTAACCATTCACAAAAAAACTATTTTTTTGTCCGTTTCCTGTCATCTAGAAGAGAAATTCAAAGACAGATGCAGTTACTCTATATAACTTTATTTGCAAATCAAAAACTTTTCTTTGAGATGTTGCATTTATTTTTTTAAATTTGCTCCTTTAACTTTTGTGACAAAAAATGCATAAGATATTATCATAAATGTTTAAAAAATATGTAGATTATATACATTATAGTTTAGTCACGTTTGGATACATACGTCACATAAAGCAAGCACGTGAATGCTTACCTCTCTTAAAAAAACAAAACTGACTGCGTAATTTTAAAGCATATGCTAATATTTTATAAGCCGCTTAACTCTTTACAGTTCTTTTAATATATCAAACTGTTTTTCTCAGTTTGTATTAAATTTAACCGCGTATTCAATTTATTTTGGGCAACTCTGATAAGATAAAAACTATCCAATCTATTCAAGCCTAGTTAAGTATACGTGTTCTGGATCGTATTGATTTAGAATGAAATCCAAACGTTTTAAGTTTTGTTTAAATATTAGGCATTGTTTTCCAGTTTTCGTTAAAAATATCTTCATTTCGAGGTAAGTAAAAAAAGTTAGTTGTGCTTTGAAAGTTGTAGGGTTATGAGTCATTTTACATGAATATTCGGCTTTGTTCAGCATTTCCTAAATATTTTTCGAAATTCTTAAAAAGTCACTACTTTAGCTACACGTTTATTTTTATAATAGAAATTAAACCTTCCAATAACAAATTAAAATGAATTTATCACATAAGCTTACGAGTTTTTTATTACAATCAAAAAAACCATATAAGTTTCAGCAAAATCCATTTCATGTCCTACATTTAACTATTAAGTGGAATCAAATATTTAACATTTTGGTTTGCCCTTTTCCTGTTTACTGGAAGCAAAGTTCAGAAAAGTACATTATTTCAAGAAACTTGAAATTAATTTTGTTACTCGCGATCTTTAAATTTGCGCACTTACTGTTTTTAGTGAGTGTAGCCATCCACGGTCCATTTAAATCGACTAATGCACTTCCACAAATCTCACCTGCGATATTCGGCATAAACATTGCCACCCTTTTGGCAACAGCGTGTGCTGATATTTATGTCGTTATTCTAGCGGCAGATGTTGTAAACTGTTTTGGATGGTCGTACCAAAAAGCACAGAACTTGCTTTTATACTCAAAATTCCGTAAGTTTAAGTGTATTTTAATTTTGTAGTGAATAATGAAAATTATATTTATATTATTTTTTTCTTTATTAGGTCAAATGCTTTTCGCAAATATTGTTGGCTACTTTACAATGATTTTCACGCTTGTAATAACGTTAGTTGGGGTAGCTGCTGCTGGTTATGTTGGTTACATTCGATTGGACTCTTATCATCTTTTATTAAATGAACTTGGTCGCTCAAATTTATCAGAAAATGTTTTATTACATGTTTTATGTTTCTTACTTGCAATTCACGAAGGTCAACTAATGACAATTGCATTAAGATGTCTTTGTATTCCTGTAATATTTCAAGCTTGCGCTCGCATGTGCCTACTTTATAACATGAGCAAGAAACCCATATCAAGTTTTAGAATACGCCTTTATATTGAATTGAGAATAATTTCCGCCACAATTCGTGATTTCGAAAAATACACTTCTGGCATTTTGCTTGGGGGAGTTTTTCTATTCGCAATTGCAGGAGCTGCAACATTTTATACAGGATATCGGAAAAATAATGTATCCATGGCAATACCAGCTTTTACGATTGCGTGCTTAGGAGTGGCATTTGTTCAAATCCTGTTTCTTTTTGGGTGCGCCTTTAATAACTTTTCAAGGATTTTATTAAGCAAGTGGAAGAATGAAACAACTATTTGTACACAAGGGATTATAAGTAAAGTGTATTTAAAAAGTGTCCTCAGAAGCTTACCTCCTATATCATTGCCTGCTGGAACTGTTGGTATTGTGGACAATGAAATAAAGATGAATTATATGAATAGTTTACTTCAAAACACAGTTAACACAGTATTGACACTAAAAGATGTTATAAAATAAATTAAGTTTTAATCTTAAAAGCTGTGCCTATTTGTTCCGGCATTTTTTCAGGCTCATTCATTGGCAAATGTTTTAAGCGACCGTGTAATCTTGCATCATATATTGATAGGAATTCGTGGCTTTTTGCTAGCTAAGGCGGACATTCAAGGATTTTATAGTTTGAGATCTAAGACGAATTCAGGAGAAATTAAGTAAGGATCTTATCCGTCTTTATTTTAAAGTCTCGATCTTTAGTTTTTCTATGATTGGGGCGAACTGAGACTAGGAGCGTAATACAAGTTACGATGGACTTGGTCGTGTCAAATCTGCAAAACCGATACATGTATTTTTGCTATGTTAATGCTATGTATAAGGGCTGATGCAGCATGCAGCACTATGATTACGGGTAATACTGACCTTGTGTATTATCGTAATACCACGTTATGTATAAGGGCAATACAAATCCCGTTCATTTTTTCAATCATTTTCCTGTAATTATTCCTTCACTTCAGTTAAAGATATTCAGTGTTTCCGTTGTGTAAGCGTATGTATACGTACCACTGATTGTTTTCTGCATGATTACAGTTGAAACCAAAACTAGAGCGTCATCCGGAACGCAAGGCTTTCTATGATTTTTTTTAGACTTTTTCTCACTTCTCCACGACTTTGTCCATATAGCTATGTATAGGCAAAAAGAAGATACGACAGGGGAGAGGAAAAGAGGCCAATGACACTTATTTTCAATTGTCAACAAATGTGTGATTTGCTAAAAATAGTGTCATTGGCCTTTTTTCCTCTCCCTGCCGTATCTTCTTTTTGCCATTTTGCCTAAATATAGCTATATGGACAAAGTCGGGGAGAAGTGAGAAAAAGTCTGAAAAAAAATCATAGAAAGCCTTGCGTTCCGGATGACGCTCTAGTTTTGGTTTCAACTGTAAGTGCACGTTTTTTATCGAAAATATAAGAACTGCTACATTCGACATAAGATGCACAGTGGGAATCAATTTCTTGTTCTGGCAAGTCATCCACTATTTATCTCATTAAAAATATTTTATTTATACCATAAATATGAAATAGGTACAAAAGGGAGGACTAATTAACTGGCGATAGAATAAACAAAAGCGTTTGCACAGTTTAAAAAATAGTGATATTTTGGAATATTTAAATTTCTGCATCAATTACTTGATAATCATGATGAAATTTCCGATTGTTTCCATTAATTACTCTGATCATCATCATAAAATTTTGGACATTTTCCATTAATTCCATGACATGATCATCATTATCATCATCATAAAATTTCTGATTTTTCATCAAACTCGTAATCATGAGCTATTTTGTACTGTTTTCTGTCTAAAATAAGTTAAGGACTGGTCTAGAGCAGTCCTTATTTGTAATGTTAATTTTCTAAGCCTCAAAATAAGGATTTTGTCCTGAATTAGCTTATTCAAGACTTCAATCCTTATCTTAAATCCTAGCCAAAAACTTTATAGATTTAGAGTAAGGAAAAAGTCTTGAATATGTTTGAGTACGGATCGAGCTAAGAATACGTAAGGATCGGGTGTTGAATGCATGCCATTGTTCTTATCAAAAAAAAATGTTATGTTTAAGGCTATCGAGACGTATGAAAGATTGATGTCCATTGGGTTGCACAGAATGGTGGCACAAATATATGCTAGAATTTAAATCAGGAATAAGAGCAAAGTATGATAATGGAGACGGCCTAATTGATTTTAAATTATGTGACAATTTTGTAGTAGTTTGTGCCTTAGTTCCTACAGGCCTCTGGGTAGCCTTATTAGCATTTTTTCCAAGAAATGCATTAACTTACGTGGAAGCAGGCCTCGATTTACTTCACCAGAGTTGTTAAAACATCAGAGGTATAGCTAACAGATTGAAAAGTTTTAAATGAACTATAATTTAAGATAATAGAGCTTGATAATTTTTTAATCCAGCCGATCATATTTGGTAATGCAAATTATAAAATACCCCAGATAAATTATTACCAAGCAGTACAAAAAATACTTAAATGATAATTGGTATGCTGGCGTCTCTTATAACAAAAACGAGTTAATAAAAAATCAATGCTCGTTTATACTCCTAAAATAGTTTCATATTGTATGGCTATCATGGAACATAAAAATTTATTGAAATTAAATGGATAGATTAAATACATCGGTAATAGGATTTTTGATAGTAAATTAGTAATTATATTCTTTTAAATAAATGTAATTGATTACCTTCAGGATTCCGCTACTTTTTAGAAATATTAGAGTAGATGTATTTTTGTCCAATGGTCTAACAAAGAGGAACACAGTTTTTTCGAATGATCAAAACTAGCGGGCTAAATATTTTGTAGAATTATCAACCCTAGAAAAATTATTAAAAGCAACACAGTCAGTTAAACAAAGGGCAAGGAGATTATTTTAACTAACTTTAAAGTGTGTAAGAGTTTTGAAGAATTAAGAGTCAGGAGTCTTATTATGATTTCAAAGTGAACTGTACTGCTTATATCACAACAATATGTACATTAGTATCATCATACATTCATGCAGTTTTCAGCTTAACAGACAATATAATGAAAACCAAATTCATTGCAAAACCGGTGATTTCATTTTTCTCTTAAAATAACGTAGTTTAACAAAATAAAATTATTTTCCATTAAAATCCACAAATATTATTTTAACGATTTTCCTGCATTCCTGAAAATAAAATACTGTAAAACGTATTTGACAAGTGGGTTACCTTTTTTAGTAGCATTCTTTTCGACAAGTATTTGTTTGGCAAAAAATTAAATACTAGTCGCTATTCTGACATTTTCCAATAAAGCATTTGAATTAATTTTATTTTGCTATCTATCTAAAAATCTAAATCCGAAAGTTATCTAAAATACTTAAATGATGACTTTTTCGTCTTAAGTTAAATAATGAAATAACTGGAGTAGAACCACGAAGTGAGCAACATCGTCAAAAAGCCTTTTAAAGTAATAATTCCTTTGAAAATCCGCCTTGGTGCAGCCTAAATTTTAAACTTAAACAGCTCATTTTCAGCTAAATTTTAACCAAACTGAATTTTCAGAACAATGCTTAGCGACAGAATGTATACCATGGCGAACTTTTTAGTTCCAAAACTAGCCTTGCTTGGTGCCAGCAAGTATACATGGGATCACAAGAAAATTTTTTTGTAAAAATGTTCTCACAAAAATCCAACGAGAAAATTATAACCTTTATTATGTTTTTTCTCGCGACATGGGACATATTTCACTTTGTTCAAATAGGTCGATTTTATTACAAAGGTGATCTTAACACTGCGGTTTTTCTTTTCACTTGTGTTGTGGGACTTTGGTATTATATGCTACACAATCTGTGTGGTTTTGGGTGACGAGTTTTACTCCGTGATAAACTCTTTTTTCTTATATCTGAGACGAATAAATTGTAAGACATTCTATTATGTTGATCTATCTTGATAAGTTTTACCTTTAATTAACAAAAAAACCTTAATCTTTTTCTAATTGCAGCGGAGCATCTGCCAAATTATGATCCCAACAACAGTGAGCACGTCAAAATGGTAGATTTTTGCGCACTGTCAATATTTTTATGATTTAGGTTACTTGATTTGGTCACCTTAGCCTTTATGGTTCTCTTGCCGACTGCTCCAAATATGTTTGCAAACGTGCTACCTTCAACGTCGTGGCTTCAACTTCCTATTAATTGGTTAACACTTTACGTCACCAGTATTTTAAATTTAAGCCTATGCTTTGTTTTATTAAGTGCTTGTTATTTTGGACTAATACTTGTACCTTTAGTTATTAGAGAATTCAAAGTTGGAAGCCGAAGCCGTGGAAAGTGTACAAGCAATTTTAGACAGCCTATCATTCTTATGATTGAATACAGATTTTAATGCAAAAGCTAAATAAGTTTATGGGAAAGATTTTATTACCTGGGCAAACTGCTACAACGCTTATGTTTGTATTTAGCGGGTACATAGTAATAAGGCATAGACAAGAAATGGAAAATGCACCATTTTTAATGATGTTGATTTGGACGGTGACCGCACCAACAGCTTGGTCTTTGTTACTTATCATTGGTGGTTATTTGCACTCAAATGGTCAAGCTACTTTAAGTTCTTGGAAGCAACATGAATGGGAATCTTCACATGAGAGAAAAACTATGGGTAAATTTAGAAAATCTTCAAAACCAATTATGATTTGTTTTGGAAAGCTGTATGTGATTCGACGTGTTAGCCTAATGATATATGTTAGAAGTCTTACAAGAGGCTTAATGCGGACTTTGCTCGCATTAGAAACTAATGGAGGATCATAGACTAAACTAAACTTTTATACTCCCTTAATTATGCTTACAATTAATTCCATTATTTGGAATAAAACTAACACTGAAAAAGAATAAACTACATTCCTTAATTTATTACACGAAAGTTTAATAAACATCAGAAACTTGGTATCTAGTTCTGAGTTATTTCAATATTTTCATAACATAGATAAAAATATGTATCCGAGAAATGAACATGGAACAGCTAATGACTCGGTACTCAATATATATGTACTCTTTTTAAATTCTATTTTATACTTTTATTCATGTCTAGGGGGTAAAGTTTTCAAATTTGGTAGGCTGCAGATATATGGAGGAGGAAAAACTTCAATAAGAGTATATCTTCATGATCATATTTAACATTAAAACCATTCTAATATCGTCGTTAAAATATTAAACTTGATTATTTGAGGGTTTTGCACCGAACTGGCATTCAAATTGTATCAAAACCATTTGCAGTTACATATAATTCTATGTACAAATAGCATGGGTATGTTCTCAAATCTAAACACATAACTAAAGGGCAAAACCACTTCTATATTTTTATAGCTAGAATATTATTGATTGGATATCCTTTCAATTTAATTTTTACGCTTATGACGCAAATCATTATATTTAAATTAGGTTGTTATTGGATTATTATTTGAAATATATTCGATATGTCTGTCAATTCTATCTTCAGATCATAATTTCTTAGTAGTTATGCATAAAAAGCATTGGAATTAATGTAGCATTTAAACCATTTATTGCTAATAGGAGAATTTAATAAAAGTAAGGACTAGTATAGCACTAATAAATTAGGCAAATGGTTTGTTTTCATTTTAGGTTCTCAATTTTGTCATTTAAGTTTGATTTTTAGTATTTAGAGAATTATAACAAATAAAAAATTACTTAACAAATTGGCTAGTTCACAAACCATTAATGGTTAGTGTGGTAACCAACAGCCTAAAACCTTATAATAAAATTATTTTAGTCATGCTATCAGTGTTATGTATTTAAAATATCCTTGCAAAGAGTCAATGCTAATAGCACAGTATAAGCATCGAAACATTGTGTTACATAAAATACTATTCTATTACCTAAATCAATGTAAAGAAGCATTTTATTTTCAACTTACTATGTTCTGCATCAGTACATTAACAAAAATAGAAACATCAATTAACTATTTAGTAAACTAAAACCCGTTTCATTTAGCTACCAACATCCGGATTAAAATAAAGTTTACATTTGTCACAACATACATAGATAATGCTTCAAATTACAAAGTAAATTTACGAAGCTAATTATTAGCTAATTATAATTTTGTTAGGTTTTTCTGTAAAATTTTCGGTTCTAGTTAAGCACGAAATATGAATAAATTGAAGTATCCTTAAATACTTTGAAAAAATAAAAACCCAAAAATTCATATTATATATCTACACTACCTGTTCTATCCCATTTCGTTCTTTATTCAATATGTAAAAAACCAATAAATATTAGTTTCAGTAAAATGATTTAACCTTTTCTACTACAAGGCCTCTTAAGTAAATGCTCCAATTTAGTTTCATGAAAAAATCACCAAAATTACTACTTTGGTTAAACAGTATATACCTGTTGTATTGGTTTTCCTTACTTTTTCTATTTCAGGAAATATTTAAATGGATATTACTTATAACTTAATGCCATCAAATTCGCTTTTTCATTACGTTGTATAAAATTTTCAGAAAATACTTCCGTTTAAAAGATAACATATAATTCCTTGTTAAAACACGTTGCTCTAGCAAAGTTAAAAACAATTCGTTTATAACAAACTTCATTAGCTCAAAAATATTCCAAATGAATGTTGGCAAATTTCAGTTGCTAAGCCAAAACCTTGAAGTAAATTTCCCTAGTTTTATTGCTTCATTTTGATATTCTGTCTAGTTAAAAAATATTCGCAACAATGCTCAGCGACAGAGTTTATAATTTAGGAAATTTCTTTGTTCCTAAACTGGCCTTGCTTGGTGCCTGCAAGTATACATGGGATCACGAAAAGAAGATATTCGTAAAATTACCTCCACAAAAATCAAACGACAAAATCATAAAATATATTTTCACATTTCTAGTGACCTGGGACATATTTCACCTTGTCCAAACAGCTCGATTTCACCACAAAAATGATCAAAGCACGGCTGTTTTCCTACTTACCTGTGACTTCGGACTAAATTTCACAATTATCTGTTACGTGATTAC
>JAQIWN010004504.1:0-11158 GCA_034699025.1 Entomobrya cf. arborea Gr-Col-00668 | reverse complement strand
ACAAATGACTGAGACTACAGATGTAGAAAAATGGTATACCTTGGAGCATGTGCGTTGTGTGTACAAAATTGTGTTTCGTACAATGTAGAGACGAGATATATGTCATACTCCACTTGAAAAAAAGAATCATATCAGGGTTCATTTGCACATAACATTCTCTGTATACTTTTGTTGAGTTCATTGGTTGTAGTTTTGTAGTTGATATTTCTTGATGAATGGGATGGGGATTGTTGAAGTTGTAGTCTGGTCTGCACTATACTTTTCAAATAAAAAAGCATAGAAACTAAATTGGAAGGCTGAAAGAAGCATATGATTAGTATTGCTTTTGGTAGACGATGATGATCGTCGTCAGTTCATTAATCTATCCTTCCTTCCTAACACAAATCTTAAAAATAAAAATAAAATTGAACTACTTTAATTACGCATGACAAACCATATTAGTATATTGGGTTCAAAGTGTTAGGTTAAGTGAAGGAATTTTTCCCTGTTGGGAGTCCATGGGTAAGTACAGTCAAGTCTTTTATAGGAAGTAAAATATGTACTCAATATACTGCCAAGTGCCAGCTATCCCATAAAATGAAGCCAAGGTCAAACAAAGGGGCGAAAAAATTATTTTCACTTTTGTATCTTTCCACAATCCGGATTTTTATCAGGGGCGTTTGTTCATTAGGTTTTTGCACGTTATGTTAGAAAAGTAAGCTACTTGGCTACTTGTGTCATAATATATTTGTTTTAAGTATGTGATATATGGAATCATATTCAGTGTCGCACACATATTATTCGCTGGAATTTATTTGCGATCTTTTGAGTTTTGGTGAATTATGAATCATCTCATTTTATCTTCTTGATAATCCGGAAAGTGCTTATTCTGAAAAACAGTTTTGCTATAGATGCTATACTTGTATGCATGGAAATTTTTCCATTTTATAACCTAACTATTCCTTTTTTACAAGCAGCTAATCTGTGTTGCTCCTAGAAATCGAAACGAAACAAGATTGATTAAAAACTATGATTAGTTCTTACGATTAGTGAAATTACACACTTAACATTGAAAAATTAAATCTTATATTCAAAGACTGACTAGACTTTTTTTTATGTAATAAAATTATTTCAAAGGTATATGTAGGTATAGCATACACACACGTGTGTAACTTCGTCTTCTTAAAGTTGCAAGCAAGGTGAGGAGGTGTGTGTTGTTATTGATAGTAAATAGAGAGAAGATTATCGATGAACATTTTAAAAGATGGTTAATTGATAGCTCTTAATTTCTAAATACCACTGCCAACTGCCAGTTTTAGCTTTTGGCTCAATCAAATGCAACATTAAATCTATTGCTTCCAATGAATCCAATCCAATAAACAATCCTCTATACAATATTTTTATGCCAAGATGTATCATGTACGAAAGCACAAACTTTCATTTTTACAAAAATTAGAATGCATCAAATAACTAATTACAATAAAAAAATCTCCCTTTGTATGCATCCTGTCGCTTCTATTATAATTTTCTTATTCCTCAAAGATCACAGATTAAGTACATCAATATTTTCTTTTAACTTTCTTTCAGATAACAACTCATCGTATAATTCCCGAAGGTGAAAGTCCTGTACATATTTCCAAAAGTAGCCTTTCGACATCCCATAATTTGAGTAAAGCCTCCTTCCAAACATCCCTGGATGACCATCATGGGGACATGAAAGACTCATCAGTGAAAAGTTACTTCCGGGAGACGATTTCAAGTGCCAAAAAGTCCTCAACGAAATCAGTCAGTTTTACAGCAGAGACAACAACTACAACACCTCGAAAAAAATCATTCTCATTATTCAACAAGTCCCAGACAGAAACATCAACTTCTTCATCCTCACCAAGATTTTCAAAAGTTTTTCTCCGAAAAAAGCCTAAGAACAAGGATGCTGTCCTAAACATTACATCACCCACCTGCGTAAATACACGCAAGGAAAAACAAGTGTGTCGAGTGAAACTTTCACCCCGACACGGCCCAACATCTTTGTCCCTACAAGATAGGGATTCACAGTCACCTGACGCCTCTGAACGGAAACTTGAACTGAATACAAATGGCAAAGTTGGGAAGCATGACTGTACAAGTGCAACTTCCAGTAACGGTAATGAAGCAATGGGAAATGTCAGTAGTGGTAGTCAAGGGCTTGTGGTGGATGCGCTAAAAACAATCAAGCCTATCGTAAAACAAAATTCAATCAGCAAAAGTAAATCTTCCACTGTCTATTCTAATGAAAATACTAAACATCTGTCATCAGCAGTTGTATCCTCATCAAAATCCATCGAATCACCTGGGTCAAGTCGTAAACAAATCAAAACAAATCTTTCCTCTGCTAAAAATGATGGTGATGTTGTCGCCAGTAATCGAAGTGTAAACTCTATCAAGGAGGAAAATAGATTGTTGAGATTAAAATTTTTCCTGCAAGATACTTCTGAAGGAACTTCGTCTTCATCATCGTTGTGTACAAATACGAATCAAAATAATATTGAAGATCCAACAAGTAAAATGAGTCGACAAAACGTGTTAGGGAGCAGGAGTGCAATTCCTTTACCCAAGTCCACAACTGGGAAAACTGGTAATATGTCATCAATACCAAAACTCTATTCTGTTCCAAGTCATGAGCATCATGACGTGGGTTCTAAATCCACGGCACATGCACACCCTAAATTAAAAATTAGTCAGAAAGGGGACTCATCCCAACCCACTAATTTCAATAGTGGCAAGTGGGTACCTGCATCTGACTTTTTTGATTCGCCTTCAGTTCCTGCCACAAATACAGGCTCTCCACAATCTCATCTTACTCCACCATCATCCTCAAAAAGTTCCCGAAGATCGTCTGAACCACCGCGCTTTGGGTCTGCAGGAACGGCTGCTAGCAAAGCTCGTGGTGATGTCAAAGGTCATCATGATTTAGCTGCTGAGAGAAGAGGAACGATTGGCTATCAGCCCAAGAAACTTGCTTTGGGACACAATCCCAGTAATATTGCAAGGTTAACAAAACCAACACAGATACCAGAAAAAGCTGTAGCTACAGTGAAGACCACATCATCAAATATTGGCATTCGTAAGCCTGATGAAACGAGACCTTTTTACACGATTGGATTGTATCAAAATCGTCCTAAGCCGATTGAGGTAAAATCTTTTGGCATATTGCAAAGTGGATTTAATGGAGTATCAACTGGAATAGTGAGACAGCGTACGCAACAGTATCAGTCGAAAGTTGCACAAAATCCTAATGTTGTTCCTACTTCACAAACAAGCCTGAAGGAATCTGGATCTGGGGGGACAATGGAAAAGAAAAAGGTAGAAAAAGGCCCTGTGCAACATCACAGCACAAGTCCTAGTCCCCAAAAACCTGGGGTAATTCGAAGTGCCACATATACGATCAGAAAGCATGGGGTTTTACAGGAAGGACCCCCAGAACCACATCAGATCATGAGTAAATCAGTTGGAAGTTCAAGAGCCGAGGCTGATTCGCGGTATTTAACGTGGACTGTCAAGAATAAAACAGGTGTAATGTCAGGAAGAGGAAATGCAGCGGTAGATCAGCGAGCAAGCCAAAATGATGAAATTGGCAGTGAATCGGAAGGAGGCCCTAGCTCTCTGCTGAGCCATACGGGATATCCATTACAGCATAATGCATCTGAAGCGTCGACGAGCTCCATGGGAACAAATGAAGATGGAATTGGTGATCACGTGGCAATATCTGACTCGGAATATCTCATTGACGATGAAATATCGGACCAACCTGATTTAACACTGACGTTCAAAGGTGAGAATTTTTATGCATTTTTTTTTATTATCATCACACTTGACTTCACAATCGAGTTTATGAAAATGTACCTGCATCAATATGATCTTTGGATCGTCATAATATGTAGGCATGCATGCGTGCGTGGTAGCGGTAGCAAAACAAAATTTGTATGCTTTTTGAGCATCATTAGAAGCATATTTGTAATTTACTTCATTGTTAGTATTTGTATTGTTATATGCGAAAAATTGTTTTAAAAAATATCACGCAAGATCTACCACTTTGTATTGTAATCTTGAAAGCTGCATAGTGTAAATGATTACTTTTGACTAAACATGTAAATCAAGCTGGATAGCACTTTAAACATAATTCCATGCATTGGTGAACATGAACATGTTTCCAAAATTAGAGGTACGCAAATAGCAGACTTGATTTAGATTCGGAGGAATGTGCTAAGATAATATCTGTCTATTTAGTCTATTACGTACTTACCTATTAAATTAAGGAATGCGTAATCACAATCAGGTCTCGTTTAACTTAAACATATTCCGTCAGAATCAACCACGACCTGAATTAGTGGAGATGGTCGATGGTCTCTGCTCTCCATACTCCATCTTGCTTGGTCAGGTTACATTGCTGCATGACCCTGAGAATTTGCGTATTACATTTATCTACAATCATCATCACTCATCACTTTTTTTTTATCTTTTTAGCTCGTTCTCAATTCTCATTCTCACACATGCAGATACAGTAGTTTTTGCAAGCTGGTCGGGTCATTGCAGAAAATGATTATTGTTACAAGTGTGCCTTAGGCTAGTTAAGCTGTATAAACCGTGCATTATAGAATCATCATTTTTCACACTATTTGCAACTGGTGTGGTGTGTAATTTCAATTTGTAATTATTTCATTGTTATAATTAATTTATGATAATGAAATAATCTTCCACAAAACAGCTATTCATTTTTATTAAAAACAAAAAATAAATGTTTTAGTTTGCCTTCCCTAGTCATAATCATAATTATTCCTAATTTAATTGAAAATCAAGGTATCTAGACATGACTATTCACCTTACAGCTTAGTAAGAATTAATGAAAGGAAAATCCTCCTGCTTTGCTAAACCTCCAGTCAAGTGCCAGAGGTAGTACGTAAAAATTTTAATGCGTTGGTGGTGGAAAGAACAAGTTGTCTGCTGTGGGTTTTGAGCGATTGCAGTGCAGCATCATCAATGAACAAGCATCTTAAAAAATTCATGATTTGCGAATTCCTTTGTATTATCCCAGTATATAATTGAATTTATGCAAACATGTATAGTTGTAGTTGGTGAAATACCAATAGCATATACAATGCTACGTTAAATACATTTAAAGTATTTTTTATACCTTTACCACGATCGATCATGCTTTCGCATAAAGGTTGGTTGGTTGTGATTGCTGAGAGGACCTTGCTTATATTGGATTTGGGTGCATGTAGCCAAAATAGAAATAGAGATTTTATATATGGCAGGAGGACAAGAGAATAACTAACATCAGCAATCTGCTTACATTGCTATATTTGAAATGAAATCCGAATACTTATGGATTTATGGAATCATCAAAAATATGTGTATGGATGATGCATGGCGTAATATATTAATCTCTTAGGAACAAAATCATGGCAATGTATTGTAAAAAAAACTGTGATATGTTTTACTTTCGAGTGTATGATTTTTTTTTTTTGGATAGGATTGCCATTTTGGAATATGTATGAAAATTTAAATAAGAATTCCATTTAAGTCACAGCGTGTGAGCTTTTGTATTAAATCATGTTTACGATTACGATTAATAGTTAGGGTAATGCTAATGCTTGCACAAGAAAAAATGTATTTAATATTACGAAGTCATATGAATGAAATGTATTCCTATTTTTATTGAAGAAGAGCAATGTAAACTTTAGTTTGCATTAATACTCGGGAGGTTGTTAGTAAATAAGTTGTAAGTAGTAATATAGCAATTTTTTAGTTCTCTCGCTAAATTGCACAATACATAATCATATTGTGCAGTCGTTTGCGAGAACAATAGAGAGAAAAAAATGTTTTAAGATTTACACACTTCGATATAAAAATATAATCTAAATTCTTGAAAACCATTCAATTCAAGTTTTTCATGCGAACTGATTCTGTTTGACTTGACGCGTGCGTGGCAGGTCAGGTATGGGTTTCATATGACGAAGAAGACGAAAAATCGTCATAATCCTTTTCTGACAGCGACGACCACAACTCATAAATAGCATACAACAGGCGTCAGTCAGTTCAGTATCACCCACCGTTGCAGTTTCAATATTGCAGAGCAAAGAAGAAAAGCAGCAGAACCTTTCTTCGTCACAATTTATTAACCATGTAAATGTTACAATAATATTAGCTGTTCAAATATGTCTGTGTTATTTTTAATTTAGACTGAGATATCATTTAAAGGATGTGAGTATAGTTTATCCTGTTACGGCACACTTATGAATGGTTTTATCGTGACACTCTTATTCTGCCAACATATTTATTTGCATCAGACACCAGAGATAACATATACTTAATGTTTGTAATAATAGTGATTTAAAGCACAGCAATGCACTGAGAAGGTACTGTAATGCAAACGTCTCTTTTATTTGTTTGAACAAAATAGTTTGTGAAGTTCATTGCAATCGGAACAAAGTACGCAGGTCTTCTAAAAAATGTTTTGTGCTTTGGGGGGTTTTTTGCAGAATAAAAATTGTCGAGTTATTATTTTCTTATATCAATCAGATCAGTGCTAAGGATACTTGACTAAATAAATGTTTTGTTATTCACGAAACGCAACGGTAACGAACGGATGAGATTCTGTTTATAAATCGGTAGGCAGTTATTTATTGATTGTTTAAGTGGTTTACGCTGAAGGCGGACTACTGATGGCCACGCGTGGGCTGTGGTTATATTTTCATGATTTATAGTCAATTCAATAGTGTACGCTGTAAGGAATCACATAAAGTTTTTTTTTCAAGTAACTGAATTGTATTAAGTAGTTACTTTAGGTGATAGATAACGAGGTGATTAATTTTAATAATTTCTGTTCGTTTTATTCAACACATTATTATGTCATAGTCATATATTATGCATTAGTCATTGTGTTTCGGGCAAAATATTTTCAGAGATTCTTTGCATACACCAGAAAGAAGCAAAAAGAAACAAAGTTTTTTGCTTTTGCAAGTGCATAAAAGGTGTAAAGTGCATGTGATCTAGTGATCTTGTGCATGGTACATGCGCTTGGTTTTTAGATACAATCTTGTCCAGATCCCACACTGACGACGGATCACTCGTCGTCGTCATCGTCATCATTTCATGATTTATTCATATGAGTTCTGCATTGACGTTGACGTGAACGCTATTGTATTAACGATTTTTTTACCATGCCATGGACATAATATATTTGATGTTTGCAATGTTAGTCCCCCTTAGCGATTTGGGTCTGGAAAAATATTTGCAAAGTTAGCTAGAGACTTAAAATGTTTGGCAGAGTTCGTGATTGTCATATTATAATAGTGCTGTATGCATTGAAGTTCTTATTTTATTTTAAAGTAATTTAAGTGAAATCGTTAATAAAATATAATTTGTGTTATTGCAGATTCATCAGCTAAACTGTCATCCAGTTCATCCGGAGAAAGCTTACTCTCAGACATCATGCTTGACCATTTAGATCTCAACCAGGAGAGGTAACAAAATTGTGTAGATATTGAAGTGATTTACACTCGATCGTTTTCAATGCTAAAAAGTTTATATGAAAATCTTATTTACGGAAAACTTTTACTTACAGAATCTTGGGAGACCTTACAAGTGACTCTGCCATTTCTGACATTTCAAATCATAAACCAGCTTCAAAAAGCAGTTGCGATCATCCCGTTTTGAATTACGGCGACAAAGCAAAGTCCTCCTTCTTTGAAAAGTCATCCAAATCAGTGGAAAAAGTGAACTCGACGCATGAAGTATCATCACCAGCATCAGTTCGAACAGTGAAACATTTAAGATCCCCGAGGCGTATTTCCAAGCCAACTTCAACAGTGACAAAAACTGCTGGGTATGGCCAGCAAAGTGCTCCCGAAACAGTTCTTTCACGTTCCTCTTGCAGTTTTACGAAATCACCTTCGCCAATTTCTGCAAGTTCCACTAAATATCACCCAGAGAGCAAGCATACACAACCGAAACCCAGCCGGGGGAACGTGAACTCCCAGAGTGTGACTAATATGTCGCCATCTAATCGCAACAGAACTCCGAAAAAGGAGCAAGTTCTTGGTCTCACTGTAGAAAATGTTAACAAATTGCATAAGCAGTATGAACTTGTAGATACTCAGTGCAAAGTAGATCATGGAAGCTGTCTTCCGGTGCCTTTTGCGGAGGAGCTGCTGGGCGAGTTCCACACATTAAAAGATGAGCTGGAAAAGCTTCAGTCGCAGCTTGAACAGCAAGAAAAGCGAGAACGTGAAAAGGATGAGCTTATTCACAGACTGACTAGTGAAAACGATCATTTGAAATCTCTTATCACCAGACGTGTGGAAAGTAATGGAAATGTCATTTCACCGGGACAAGATTCTGAACCTGATGACATCCAAAAAGAACGCTACATAAATAGTCTGAATTATGAAAACGCTGCTGTACAAACTGAAAACAACAATATATTTGTACGTTAAATTTTAAATGTCATAATGTCAATGTTCCACTTTCATTAAATTAGATATATGCCTTGAAAAATATTATATTTATAAATCTCTCTTTTGACTGTTGTCTGTAGAATCGTTCTGTTACCTATCCAGACGAGGATGACAAATACGGAGAACTTGTTAGGTGAGAAAACGGGAAATCTTAATTGCCTTTGGAATGCACCCATCCATGTCATTTCTTACTTATTTATTATTAACTTTTAAAGTCACAACGCTCGCAGTAGTAAAATGTAAACGCAATGAGCAACAAAAGTTAGCTTTTCAAGAAAAGTAGAAATTACTAATTGTCGTACACACGTACTTCATAACACAGCACAGCAAAATCGGACTAGTTCAGAATATAGTATAAAAGTGAGCAATGTTTTAAATCACACTTTGATTTCTCTGATTAAAATTTGTATGACGGTTTTATACAAGTATGGTAAAACTAATTACTGTGATTTTTATTATAGTTTCAGAATTGGACGCTCTGCAAGCTTGAAAAAGAAGTTATAAAAATGAACGATATAGTTGGTCCATGTATCCTGGTGTGATTTGTATTGTCGTTTGAAGATGCATGTGGAGTCGGATGACGAAGTTTTCTACAAAATCAAGTAGTTCCACGGATGGATTTCGCATTTTTGTTAACTTTCTTGAGTTTAGCTCAACTCGGAAATTTTATGATTGTTATATACGTAGATCAAGAAGCAGCGAACAAAATTGCAGATTATGATAAAAATTAGTTACGAGTCCATTTGCATGTTATAATTTAAAGTATACATCAATTCTATGAGTTAACACGGTATGGTAAACTTCATTAATAACTAATTTCTTATTTCGTGATCGTTTATTCGATTTTACTACTACCATTTTACAGCATCTCTAGTCCTTTTAATAGTTATAAGTTAAAACGTTAACACTACGAATTTGAATTGATAATCAAAAACTATTTTGTAATTTGTAAAACCGTCGCATTTTACATTGTATTGTAATAAAAGTTACTGGTTTAATATTGTGTTTTATACGGAAATATGTCTCTTCCGAGTTGCTATTAATATGTTAGCTGATAAACTCCGTTATAGTCAGTCTATTTTTCTTGATTTGTGGATTCTGTGGATCCTGTTTTTTTCTGTAAGAAAAAATGTTCAGTTGGATTCCAATTTTAGTTAATTACATTTATTGTGCTATTCTGCACGGCATGCGTAGTTTTGTTTTGTTGCAAAATTATGTTATGACAGTATTATTTTATGCTTTTTCATGTTCTCATAATTTTCTAAAATCTTACAGACAGAAATGATTTTTGCTTAGTTTTGTTTTTGTAAAAAATGGGACAGTTTAAGTTAACTTTGTATTATATCTTTAACATTTGATAACAATTCACAAATTGTGCTAAAACATATATCTAGCTTTATTTTTTCAAGCCTTAATGATGTGTTCATATGTATTATGTCTTGTCCTAAATTCAGTTGTATTATTTCTACTCACTGATTGTATATTAAACTTTATGCTAGCTCATTTATTTATGTACATTAATTATGTATTTGAGTTTTAAGCAGTTGATTTTAATAATTTTCTGACGAGACATGAGTGCCAATTTTCTGTAATAACTAAATATATTAATCTTCCTACGAAAGACACTAAAATGACGATGCGATGCTGAATTCAGAATAAAATTCACGATTTTAAAGAGCAAACAAAATTTTTTCTTGAGTATAATCTTTCATGTTAAAACCGCCAAGGTAAAGGTAAATATTTTCGATGCTGCTTGTCCAATTAATGATCAAGGAAAGGAAATGCTGATTCTTAATCATCTTAGTTACATAAATAGTTCCTATTTTAATAAAAAATAGACTAGACGAACCATAGAGTAATTAATTAATTAATTAACAAATAAATTTGAAATGGGTGTAGGTATAATCGATTGTTATATTTGATTTCCATTACGTCAAGGTGAATTGTGATGACTACAACATAATAGTGCGCATTGCTCTTTTCACCTACTAAATATCAGGCTAATTGTGCATATTTTGCAACTGCATATCACCGTTTTTTTCTTAATTTTTAGTACTTAGGTTACTTGTTTATCACAAACATTGATATCTTAAGTCTTTACCTTCATGTTTGTAGTTTTGGGAGTTGCCATTTTTAACGATAAGCATAGCCAACATTTTAATTTCAATCTATGACCTTTTTGGTAAATATTCAAGTTACAAACAATTTAAATATGCTTTCCAGTGCTGTTGAGCATGAGAATTTCAATGCAAATGCAACACAACATACGAGTATTATTCCAATATGTACGAGTTTTAAGTTTAATTGGAATATTGATCAGTTATGAAATCATGGGACCTTCCACTTCCACTCATTTCGCAAAAAAAACAATACCTGTGAGAAATCATGTCATTTAACCAATTAACTAACGTTCGTCACCGAGCCATCATCGTAGATTGCAGTACGTTGTCTTTGTATACATTTGCTTTCTACATTCTTTCTTTCATTTTTCTAAAAACTAACTAAAATAAAAAGCAATTCATGGAGACGGTACGCCTTAACAATCTTAAAAACACTAAACTTCATAAAAACAAAAATCTAACAAACTAGCAGAATGGTTACCGAGAATAATGGTTGGAGTTCATCCTTGTTAGCATGATCTTTAAGTATTAATTAGCTCTAGTTAGGTTAGGTCATTTATT
>JAQIWN010004503.1:0-11158 GCA_034699025.1 Entomobrya cf. arborea Gr-Col-00668 | reverse complement strand
CATATTGTTCACATGCTTGCATTGCATGCGTCTTCAAGAAGTCAGTCAGGGTCATTTTCTTTGCCTCGTGTTGTGTGAGTGGAATGGATGAATGATGCATTTAATGCTGCAGTGCAACAGCCGAACCGTAAAAAATGCTAATTTTGTCTACAATTTACATGCTTTCTAAAGACATTTTTAAAATTTTAATTTCAAACTCTGTTGACTCGATTTTTTAAAAGTTGCTTCTATAACTTGAATATGTAATTGCGATAAAAACGTTAAGTCCAGCACGCATATTTTTAAATTGTTAAATTTAATTTTTGTTTTGCTCAAATGTTTTGCAAATGCTACTTCTTTTGATATAATTACCTTGTTTGTCATTTCAATGTCAATGTTAGTTAAAAGTTAATGACTTGTGTTATTATTCTGTTGACGAATTAGTGCTAAAATAGATCGTAGAAAGCCCATAAAAATAAGATCATCGTTGTCCTTACGTCTGACTGTATTACTTTTAGGTGATTATATAAACACCATCCCAACCCCACCAACTTCAAGTCATCTAAATTTAATCCTTTTTAATTTGATAAATCATCAAAAGTCATAAATATTAAAATTTTATGATCAAGTTAGGCAAATTAGATGTTCATATTAACATGAATGGCTCTTTAAAAAAAGGAAATTAAAATGCAAAAGACTGAAAAGACAGATGCAGTTTAATTTGTTGTTGTGGATGATATAAACAAAACAAAATGTAATTTTAACGGCTCCAAGCTGATATGGCCATTTCTTTGACGGCTAAGGTTTGATAGTAAAGCTAGCATAGCATCGGAAAGAAAATTATTGTCTGATGTGGTATTTTATAGGACGTGAGATTTGACTAAGTATATCATTTATGCTTTTTTGTTTTGGTTGCCGCCATTATTTTAATGCCACAGTAAGAATTTTATTTTGATTACACTACACTAAGCCTTTAATTAATTCTCGATTAAATGTTCGAGCCATAAGGACCTGAAACGTAGAACGTTTTTTTTTTTACTTTTTTTTATGTCGCGTCGGTTATTATTGTGTGTTTTGCGCAGTAGTTGCTTTAATGCTTTACTTACATTTACAATTTATTGTAATAGTCTAAGTCAGCATCTTATTAACAATGTTGTGGATAAATAACTACCTTGAAATTTTGAACATAAAATGTATTCCATCTACATGCTCGAATGGATTAACGATTGAAAAAGTTAGTTCAATTAAGTCGGGTAATTTGAGAAATACAAGCACAAGCAACAATACTACAAGATAATTTTTACAGAGAGTCTAGGCTTCTTGCCTGAGGCAAAAATAATTGGTATTTGTGGTTATCATTATCGTCACGGTAACATCAAATTATGCCTCAAATAACAACTCATCCTTCCAATATGAGAGGTAACTCAAAGACAACATTTTGAAGTCATGCGATGTACATCAACAAATCAATATTCTACTATAAAAACAAGTTGCATTCTTCTAAAATTCCGATGCACTCCAACTCAACAAAGTCAAACTTGAAGTAAAAACGGAACATGCTATTCATTCATACTTATCATCAATTTTTTCTACTATCCATCTACAATTTAAAGAGAAGGATCTTTTACAATGATCCCTACGAACAAGTAATTACAGGTGTAATTTTTTTTACAGAATGGGATGCGATGGTATGCATCTATAGGTATTACTGCATAGCATCATTTTTTTTACAACCTAGAGGCACGGCTTTAGAAACTTGATTTTCATTGGTTGTTTGGGAGAGCTGTGGTAATGGTAATAATAATCAAATATTAAAATGCACATGAAATACCTGTGTGCGTTCACAGTTTACCTGTGTAGCAGGTAGGGCGACATGACAGGTAACGTAAAAGACGCGTCATGTATGCAGACGAAGACTACTAACTACCACTCTGACTTTTACTACAGACGCTAGTGAAACTACAAAAGTGATGTAATTGTAGTTGAAAAATTAACTGGTAATTAAGTAAAAAAGCCAGACAAGTGCTGTTAATGAAGCTATGATGTACTTATAATCAATCAGGTATGAGATATAATGAGACATTAAAGCTTAAGCAAGTTAAATTAGTAAAACAGTTTATATTTATAAACCATCATTAATTTCCAATGAAAGTGAATTATATCCAAAGTAATTAAAGTTATAACTTAAACAATAAACAGTTAAGTATTCTTACCTTTTTGCAAAAAGTTTTCGTTGGATGATGAAACGGATTTAAAAATAGACTACAGCGAAAGGTCCCAATTGCAATTCGATGCTCAATTTTAATAAGTAGTTAAGTTGATTTGTTTTCAGGAAAAAATTGGTCTCCCAATTTTTCTACCTGTTTTTCTAGTTAATTAACTGTCACTTTCCCATCTTCATTCCTAAAAAAAGTTACCTTTCCCTCAACTGTTCTCTATTTATTCTCTAACGTTTATACTCACAAAAAAATTCTTGCGTAAAATTCAGTTTCGCACAAAAAACAATTTTTTAAAATTATAATGTTTTTGTCCACTTCCTATTCACTATTTTTTTGATATGTATACAAAACGATAAATTGCGTATACGTGTAAATATTACACTTTATTTGTCAAAATTCAACCTAATTTATTTTTGTTTATATTTTTCTCCTTCCTAGAAATTTTGCACTATGTAGCTTTTCCACAAGTTTGTTATTCTGTTGTTCTGTTAAACAAGAAGTAAGCAGACAGACTGAGCCGAAGAGCAAGTCAGACTGATTATTTTGGTGCTTTTTGGATATTATGTTGCAACGAGAAATGCCGTTTGGCTTTACTCTGTCTTATATTTCACTTCAGCCGTCGTATTTTTTTTTACGACAACCTACGAATCAGTTTAGATCGAGTTTGTTAGGTCGTCGTCGTATATAAAATGATGGATAATAGCTATACACCATTCCATTACTATTACAGAGGTTACTGCCTGCTATTTTACTCTAAAATTGCTCATGCTATACTACCACCACTTCTAATATTTCATACAAAAAGATTATAACTCAAATATATAGAGAGAATATATCAAACGTTTTAAAATAGAAACGTGTGTTTGTATACAAAATCCATATATCACATATCAAATGAATGACCCGTTGCATTCGTTTCGTACATATAATTATGAGTATATAAACCATAACCATTCATAATAATAGTTTTTGCCCATCAGAATCACATCACACGCAACGTAACACAAAAAGTACAAGTGAAGAGTAATGACTGTAGAGAAAAAAATACGCTACTACGGTATATGTCCAGCAAAATTTCCAATATGTATCTGAATCTGACTGAACTGAACTGTTGAACTGATCATGATCAGCCTTCAATCTTTACTCTACGTGGATTTTTATGACTAACATGACAAGTGTTCACATCACAGGATGGTGATGGTAGATATTTAGGTCTGGTGCTGGTGCTTTTGTGGGGTCTTTGTTTTTTCAGCGCTGTAGTATGCGTGCGTGCTATATGGAATATGATGGCATGATAATTTGAACTTCGTTTTTCATATCTATTCAAGTAGAAAGGATGCAGATTGGATTGGGATGGAATGATATCTTTGATTTTTGCATTGCAAATTATTAAAATTGCAAACAGGCATGAAATGACATGACATGACTATATATTCTTCAGTTTTATAGACAAGTGGTGGTAGGGATAGTTGATATATCGTTAAAAAATAGCAAGTCTGGTGAGGCAGTTAACCTTAATAAAAAAATATTCCTTGATGTAAACGTAACATCATTTAGTTTTGTGCAGTGCAATACAATCTTCATTGTATTCTTTCGCAATTTTAATATTTTTTTTTCGCATAGGGATATGGTTTGTAAAATATTAGCTTGTATCTTGTATATCATGTCAAGACAACTTGAAATTCGATATATTGTGTAAATAAGCTTCGCTATAACTTCCCCGTCATAGTCATGTGGTATGGCATGATATCAAAATGATAAATATTATTTATGATGATGATGCACCAAGGAAATTCCTAGAAAAGTTACTGACCCGTCGGTCGGTCGGCGTTCGTCGCCTCATTTAATTAATGTTAAGTAGTAAATTTAAATATGTATGAAAGTTTTGGCATGATTTATATGAGTTTTGTAGCATGAAGGCCAATATATTACTAAAAAAATAAGAAATCAGTCAGACAATTAATCCAATTGAGAAAACTGTCACGTGAAAGCATACTCAATCACGAGAACCAGATTTCTGATGGCGAGTGAGATAGAAAAAAAAGAAAAGGAAAAGTATCCAGTAAAAGTATAAAAGTTAATCTCATGTTGCCCCTAAATTGCACTGAAGCGAAAGCAATTAATCATTCTATTAAAATTAGCTAGCTACAAACTACCGGTTTTTAAACTAAAATTATAGTTGAATTGGATGTTTAATCCAATGCACGTGGAAAAGTATTTCAAGTAGTATCAAATCAGAAAATTGTAGTTGAATTGCACTCAATGTGATAACCAAGCTTTTTAGAGGTATACATGGACATATCAAAAATGTTTGCAATAAAATAATCTAAAAGCTGGTTTTGTACTTTCTTAATTAATGGGTTCAGTGGGTGCTTACACAACCAACTCGTTTTAAATGGAATTCAAGGTGCAAGAAAGGGCAAAACTAGAAATAGCAGCACAACAAGCACATGACATGTTCTACTACGCAAATTGCTTCATTCCAAGCAATTTTTTAAGAAAAACTTTGGCACAAAACGAATTGTGCAAAATGATGTGTCTTATTTTTGACCTGTCGCATTTTCTTTTCGTGCCAAAGCTATTCACCAATGATGGTTGATGGTATGATGTAAATTTGGTTATCAACGACGTAAAGTTGAGTGGTTTTATGAAGATAGGATAAAAATAAATCAGTCAGAGTAAATCGTAAATATTTACCTACCTTGAATCGATTAATTATTTTTTGTAAGGCTTTGGCTTGCTATACGATACAATCCAATTGTACATGCATGTGTTGTTGTAAAAATGACGGAGATGGAGACATGTGGTTGCATAATTTAAAATTATGATTAGTTTTTCATGGAGAGTGATTTGTTTTACGTGGATTTACTACAATACTATCGCGTGACTTTGATTTAAACAGGGCTCTTGCTGCGATGCTAAATGAAATTGATGGATTATCTATTGCATAATGCATGCACGTATGCTTATTTTTGCACATTTTAAAACTTTTCGTTGATCGGTTGATGTACATTTTTTAAATTATAAAAAAATAAGTTGTTTTAAGCATATAGACCCTATTCAAGATAGAAAAATTTAGAGATAATTGTTGCATAAGCCCGTTTTCTGGAATTTGCGTGGGTGGAGCTTTTAAGAAAAAATTAAGCATGAACACTTATCACAATTCAACTAGTGAAAGGCGTGTCTTTCTCGAGGACTATGATTGGTTGTTGTAAAATACTCGCAAATAATATTATGTACTTTAACTTTTAATGAAAGTTACGTAATTTGGTTAAAAAATCAAAGCATTACATTCACATATGGCATAGATAAAAGATAAAAATTCAAGGGTTAACTTTATTTTAAACCATCTTCCACTATCAAAAATTTAGTCTCAAGATCTGATGATTGAGTTTTATATGGCGAAATAAAAAAAATTGTTTGTAAACACAGTGAGCCAATAGATTAGAGGTGCAGAGAAGAGAAGCACATGGCACTGGCACCATGGCCAACATGATTGCAATTGTAAGTAGAATACTACATAGTACTGTAGCAAGTAGCAACGCTGCGCTAACGCTTAAGCACGCACCAAAATTAATCAATAAATTCGTTGGGGTTTTCATCTTTACTCTCCGCTGCTCTTTTGTGCAAAAATTCTACAGAAGAGCTACAAATTTTTGGTAAATTGAACTTTACTATCAACTATATCATGGAAGCATCAGGTATGTATATTAGGTTGAAATGGTACCCAGTACACTAGTTTATATCTTCCTATGCAACACGGTTACATGACTCATCTCAATATCAGGAAGATCAAATCAGGACAAAAGACAATGGGTACCAGTACCATTCCATGTTCATGTTCCATGTTCCAAGCAAGTGTAAAATGGCACTGGTGACTGGAAAAACTTGTTCTTATGGAAATGGAATAGGTGTGCACTGGTAGAAAATCATCTGCTTATGGAAATTCCCGAGCCAGTCAGCTATGAAGTCTAAAATAAGCTCTTTAGTCAGTTCTCTAGCTCTCTGAAGTACTAATTAAAGCTATTATCAAAGAATGTATTAAAGTTCTTAATTTTAAAAGTTTCAATTAAAATGGGTGTTAAAAGCAGACAAATCACGGAATTCCCCCTGGCCTTCGACGAGTCTACGACCCCATACGGCTTAAATCAGTTTACCCCTTCTGCACGCACGTTATCTGATATGAATAGTAGCTTTGGTGACGATCTTCCAAGATCATCCACTACCTCATTTACAAAGTCAAAGGTTTCGGTGAGATTAGCGAAAACTGTGTTTGTTGGGGATGTGGGGGTGGGGAAAACGTCAATAATTAATAGGTTTTGTAGGGATGTTTTTGAGAATGAGTACAAGGCAACGATCGGGGTGGATTTTGAGATGGAAAGGTTTTGGATTTTAAATGTGCCGTTTAATTTGCAAATGTAGGTGAAAATAATATAATTGAATTAAAAATTTAATTGTACAGTTCAGTAATTAAAGAATGAAATTTTTAGATGGGACACAGCAGGTCAAGAAAGATTTAAATGTATAGCTGCCAGTTATTATCGAGGATCAAATGGTAAGGGTCCAAGCGTATTTTTTTAAAGATGACCTTCCTAAATTGATGCAATTAAACTAATTAAAGTGCACATGGGGGATTTTTCAGTGATTGTAACAGTTTTTGATGCTAGTAACCTTGAAAGTCTTTCCACTTGTCAGCGTTGGATGGACGACGCTGTTGGAGCTAACACCGCTTGTGTGCCTATTAAGTTTCTAGTTGCTACTAAAATAGATTTGGTGGTAAGTCTAATTTCAATTTTTTTTTAAACCGGAAGTCAGACCGGAAGTTGAATGATGCATAGATAAGTGGTATAGAAAGCTATTTGTTTGAATATTTAGCAAGAAGGTCACCGCGACAAAATCCATCAAATTGGCCTACGAATGGCTAATCTTTTACAGGCTGAATATTGGCCGATAAGTTCGAAATCGGGGGAAAACGTTGAATGGTTTTTTAGGCGTATGGCTGTACTTTCATTTGAAATTGGGTTAGCGAATGAAGTAAAAGAAGGGCTGACGGGGGGAAGTCGAACAATGAGCCAGGCTAGTAGTAGTATTCATCTTCAGAGAGAATCATGTAATTAACTACATAGTACAATTGCCTATTTTTTAATTAAGAAGATATACAAGAAATAATTTTAAAATATTATTCTTTTAATTTAGCCATTGTCCATCCTTCTGAAGGAGATCAAAACAATATGTCTGCCAGAAGGAGATCCCTGCAAAACAAGTGTTCATCATGCAAAAATATGTGATTGATATATCAAGTTAGACTTATGACGTTTGATCTCCAAAAACTCGCAGCATTTTACATTTTTGTAGCATAGTTTATTTTGCAACCGCAGCGCGGCAGCAATTTTTATGCGGTTACACTATAATTTTCAGTATATTAACTTTTCTTGCACATTTTCCATGAGCTATCGCACGCGCACTGTTCTTTCCAGTAAATTTGTTTGTGTGTTTATAAATTTTTAAAAAGTATTGTTTAAAACAGTTGTATGAGTGATTTTTTACAGTACAGTATACTGTTAATGAAATTATTATGTAGTTTAATGTGAAATTAAAAGTGAGAGATAACCGTACAAAAATAAACCGAAATCTTTTCCAGAAAAAAATGTTTAATTTTTAATTCTTATTCAAGCATATTATGAAGTGTGATGTTTTATGGAAAGTTACTCAAAAAAATCAGTTAAATAATTTTAACTTATATATTTCATTTAAACTAAAACTTAACTACTTTGTTTTAATTTTCTTTTGTGCTCACGATTCACCAAAATAAATTACACAGAAAATATTTACCCCTTTCCCTCTTCATCTACCATTAAGAAATAAATAACAAACTAAATTGAATTGAATTAAGTGACAAATTAATGGAAATCTATTTCTTTTGGATATTAATTTTTTATATTTTATTTTTTGTTAGTAAATTGATCATTATATGATTAAGTATCCTTCTTTTAGAAAGTCTTTCAATCAAGAAGAATATATGATTTAAATTCAATATTAATTAGTTATTCAGTTATAAATTAGCTATTTATTCATACTGTGCTATCAGAACCATCATGTATACACCCGCCAGCAAAGCAATAATTTCCTTTACACTTTGTTTAAAGCTGGTGTCATGTAAAAGCTCAGGTATCACAGACACCGTAGCAATATATATGAAGCCACCTGCTGTAAACGGCAAAATCCAGGCAGTTGCAGATTCACCTTTAAAAAATTACCAAAACAAAATTACCAGCAAATAAATATAAGTTAATTTGCTAAAAGTAAAATGAATATTATCATCATTTGATTCTTTTTCTTAATTTGCTTACTTAATCCTTCAGCCATTAAACTCATAACTGTCCCTGACAGAGCTCCAAGTGCTGTAATCAACTGCAAAAAGATTGCCTTCCGCTTCCTGCATCCCGACTGTATCAAAATAGCAAAGTCTCCAATTTCATGGGGCACTTCATGCAGTAAAATAGTAAAAGTAGTAACAATTCCCAAGCTCCTTCCTCCCAAATAACTAGCACCAACTGCCAAACCGTCAGTAAAATTATGGAGAAAATCAGCAGCCAAATTTAGGTATCCCGCTACTTTGATATCTTCTTCTGGCTCCTCCTTGACTGCTTTTGACTTTCCTCCGTTTTTCTCAGTCTTGGATCCTTTTTTGGAGGGAGCAGGTGTAGGTGCTGAGTGGCTATGTCCATGGCCTCCCTTCATTATTCTGATAAGCTTTTCCACCATTAAAAACGTGATAATTCCTACAAGTACCCACATGCCTACACTTAGATCGTGACCGTGATAGTCCTCAGGGGCTTTTGAGGAGGAGTCACCTCCCCCGTGGGAGTGGCTGTGACTATGACTGTGACTGTGGCTATGTCCATGGCCATCATCATCACCTCCCTTTGCTAAGATGGCATGAGGTATTAAATGTAGAAAGGCGTCACCTAATAGACCACCGGATGCAAAGCTGAGGAGGATTTTGAGGAGATTTTGCTTTTCTTTTGAGTTGTCCAAGGGAATCAGGAAAAGAATGAAGAAGGGGGCGGCGCTTATAAATAAAGTTGAGCCGATGGCTTCAAGCCAGAGATTGGGATTTCTTTTGGGGTCCTCTTCTGTTGGATGTTCATGGGTATGGTCGTGGTCATGGTCATGATGATGAGGGTCTTTGGAAGGTGCCTTTACTGGAGGCTCTTGTTTTATCTTCTGTTGCTTTATATTGGAGAGAAAAATAAGTTTAAGTTACTTAAACTAATAACCATGTAATAATTAGGGAATGATTTTTGGAATACTTACGGCTTCTTCATTAGCAGCTCTGGAATATCTGTAAGCTACAGATTCTGCGTGGGCATGGTCATCGTGGTCATGATCATGATGGTCATGATCGTGGGCGTCATGTGAATGACCATGTCCTCCATGCCCGTCCACAAGGCCGAAATTTGATTGAAGCACCCAAATAAATATAAGCGCTACAGCGAGCACGTATAAAAATTTACGGATGAAAGTGCAGCTGCTACCTTCGTTTAAGGAGGGAGTCTTGGTAGAAGAATCCCTTTTCTGGTCATGAGAGGGGGAAGGACTTGTTGATGATGATGGTCTTTGGCGGAGCTCCATTATTAAATTGATAATTAAATTACTAAATTTAAGTGGTCACTTTTTAAAAAGTATATCTGAGTTAAGTTTAATGATTAATTAATAATAGATGACAGCTACTGCATTTTTCTTGTCGTCCGTTTCGTTACAGTGGCAACGTAATTGAAAATCTGTCGAAATCAGAGATAAAGAAGTTTCAAGGTTATTTTTGATCAATTAATCAATTACAGAAATGTGGTAGCATAACACAAATGACAAATACACAGGGTCGAATCAATCGCTGAATAAAAACTATGATGCAATTTATTTATCGTTAAAAATTGAGCCGGCAAAACTTTGAGGAGTGATTTTTTAAAATGAAATGTAATTAAATCAGAGTACCAATATTATCGAAAAAAGGTAAATTGAGCGCTACACTCTCTTGTCCCAACAGTTACAGTTTGTTTGATAAGCACAGAACACGACATTAAAACATGATGATTAAAAGATAACAGAATTAGACAGGAAAGATAACGTGTTTAAACTTTCGTACCCCCTGTTAAAGTGTATCTTAATTTTTACCTCAAATCTAAGCTAAACTAACTAGAATTGTAATCTTTAAAGCAATCACAGTCACAAGACTGCCTCTGCAATGAAGCTCAAAGCCAAAAACTAAGCAAAAACACCTGTTTAAAATGCACACAGCTGCTTTCACTGTTGACATTTCTGGTGAAGTCGAAGTCGGCTGTTTTTATTGTTTGCACACAAACTAACCACAATAAAAACAAAACTGATTTTTTATTTAAAAAATAGTCAGCCATCACCAGACTTTCTTTACGCAAACCTGACAGCTCGACATTAGTAATGATGATGATAATTGATAATGATGTTTAATTAACTTTAATACTCTCATTATTTTTAATTCTTGCTTACCAGACTACGAACGATGCTTCCTAAAAAACTTAAACCGAATTAACTAACGTATTATCTTCACACAGTCAACAGTTGATAAGCACTGCACAGCCCCAACAGCTTATCATTCCCTTCTTCCGCTGCCTTTTATACTTGCCTTAAACTTATTTAACTTCCGAACTAAACTGCTGCACCCTTATTTATCTGACTTGACATTTTTATCCAAAGTAAACATATAAACATATTCATCCGGCAATGCAATGCTAACTGAAGCTTAACTCTAATTTATAATGGCATGAGATTTAGATGAGATTCTGAGATTCTTAGCAAAGCTAAAAATGAAGACGACGTGTGCATTTTCATGCTCAGCAGATTGCGGATAAAACAACAGAGATTTTAGAGTACTTCTTCAACCTAAACTACACACATTAAAAAACACGTCTAGTTTTTTACCA
>JAQIWN010004502.1:0-11158 GCA_034699025.1 Entomobrya cf. arborea Gr-Col-00668 | reverse complement strand
TAAACCAAAATATTACGTGAATGAACACTCAGACTCTACACTTTGACCCCAAATGAGGGTCAAACGAAATCAGTGGAATTGGAAGCTGAAAATTGACCCGATAGTCATCAAGCACATAAATATATTACAGCTTTTATACATCAACACAACAACCTATAAAATCAGTCATGTACACGGCAAAGGGCAAAGCTTTGCAAATCCCAGGAGGACAGCATCAGCCTGAGGACTTGGGAAGGGCCCCAGAGTTGTAAATAAACCCCAACGAGGGCTGATGCTGTCCCGTGGACTGGGCAACTCTGAGTGTGAGGATGGACAAGGTTCCAAGGCCTCATACGTTGCCAGAGGCGGGCTTAACACACCCGCCCGAGGGATGCGCGCCGGGGTCCCGACCGGCGGTTGCTGAAGTAGTACTAGGGAGTCATGAGCAGGGCCTACGTGCTCATGGTGGTTCGATACGAATGGTCCATGACCCAGCGAGGGTGAACCCAGATGAGGATACCGAGCATGAGAACTCGCAGACCTCGACCGAAATGGAAATGGGTGAACCAGAGCTGGATCTTAATTTAAGAGTTGAGAAAAACCAGCAGGTTGAAAATTTAGTTACAGTACTTCCAGAAGAGGAGGGTGGACATGAGATTTCACGGACCTCAGACGAGATGATACTGGATGTTCCTGAGTCGGTAAGAGACAGCAGTATCACAGGGCAAGGCCTTGGCCATTCAAGTAAAAAAGAAGTCAAAGAAAATAAGAGTACTTATGTCGACCTAGGTACCAAGTACGAGCTACTTAATTTCTTTATTGAAAACAAAAACGCAACAAACGAAAATTACGTACAACATCTGGAAACAGTTTTAGAAAAGGCATTTGATTCTACTAATAAAGACAGAATCATTTCTGCAATACAAAAGCTTCGATCAAGAGCTAAAACACTTGCAAGAACAAAAAACAAACATTTGAGTCGCATCTTTCCTCCAGACGAAACCTTTCAGGTTTATCTAGTTGAAACAACTGAAACGCCTCAAACTAATACTTCAGAGGCCAGAATGGGACGTCCAACTCTAAGCTTCACTGAGAGTGCGCCAAGTACAAAAAGGTTGAAACTTTTACAAGCAGTAGCTTCAACCAGCCAAATTCCACCCAAAGAATTAATAATTAAAATAGTAAAAACAAGTGACTTGTGCAATAAGCAAGATCTGAAAAAAGTATTTGAATACTGCCTAGGTACACCAGGAAAACTTAAGTATCTAACAGCAAAGATGCAAGAAAGGGAACAGGACAAAGTTCCGCGACAATATACGCCTGAAGAAGCATTGCAATTGCTTCTAGATCAAGACTTGACTGTTGCTCAATATAATGCATTGCGACAAGGAGCCATCGCGCATAATACACTTTTGTACCCCAGTTATATGAGAGTGGCTGAAGCCAAAACCCAACTTCGACCACCACAAACTGATATTGAGGTCACTGAAAGCTACGCAAAGGTGAAGTTTCAGTCGCTATTAAACCATACTTGCAAAAGATTGATTGAAATGAGTCAAGATGTAGGCGAAGTCATAATAGAACAGCACAGGAGCACTGAGTTTTTAATGCAAGTTAGCTGGGGTTTTGACGGAAGCACAGGCCAGTCAAATTACAAGATGCAAATGAATGCAGGTGGTTCGAACCCCACAGGTCAGCCATTAGCTGATTCATCCTTGTTTGTGTGTACTATGATACCACTTCAAATAATTCAAATAGGAGTAAATCCAGACGACACCGGTCGAATATTGTGGAGAAACCAAGTACCACAGTCAGTAAGATTCTGTCGGCCTATCAGCAAAGAATTCGCCAAAGAAACTAAAGAGCTAATAAGACAGTGCAAGGCAGAAGTGGAAAGCCAAATAGCTGAATTGGTTCCGTTTGAGTTTACACTTACAGAATCACAGGTAAAAATTAATGTAAAGTTTGAATGTTTGTTGACCATAATCGACGGTAAAGCCTTAAACGTTATTACTAACACAGATTCCAGCTTGTCATGTCCTATTTGTAAAGCGACCCCTAAAACATTCAACAAACTATCCAATATTGGAACTGATACATTTAAGCCTAAATCAGCAAGTTACTTGAAACATGGTATAAATTCCATGCATGCCTACATAAGGCTGTTTGAGCTTGTATTGCACATATGCTATAGGACTGATTTTGAGAAATGGCAAGCAAGAAGCACAGACGAAAAAATATCCGTTGCTTCCAGAAAAGAATATCTACAGAAGGAGCTCTTTGAGCAGCTAGGATTATTAGTTGATTTTCCGGCTAGCGGCGGAGCTGGAAACTCCAACGATGGCAATACTGCCAGGAGAGCATTTAAGCATTTCGAAGAATTTAGTTTGATTACTGACTTTGATGTCGAATTACTTAAGCGGTTTAGAACGATTTTAATAACAATAAATCTAAGTTTCGCAGTCGATGCCAGTAAGTTTGGTGCTTATTGCCTCGATACAGCAAAATTGTATGTTGAAAAATATCCATGGTACTACATGAGTGCAACTCTGCATAAGATCTTAATTCATGGGAAAGAAATTATTGAAAACAGTGCTTTACCACTTGGAATGCTCTCGGAACATGCTTGAGAATCTCGTAATAAGTTGTACAGAAGGGATCGACTTTGCCATGCACGCAAAACGAGCCGAATAGCTAACATGAAAGATGTTTTTCTTCGGGCAATTGACACATCAGACCCACTTATTTCATCACTTTCATTAAGTGACAAACATAAGAAATTAAAAAAGGATTCGTTACCGGACGATGTTGTTCAACTTTTGCTTGCTCCACCTCTTCCGTTGACATCACGTTCTACCGAACTTTTTCCCGCGGAACAATCGGACGATGACGACGAAGACATTTCAGATGATATACAACTTGTTAATGACGAAGACTTGCTAATGGAACGTGCGGAAAGAGAAGACCCGCTTATTCTTGACGAAATGCAATCCGATGATGAAACTTAATTGTTCAAGTTGAAATCGTAGGGGGTAACCTGGGGGCCAGACTACTTCTACTTTTCCACTTACCTGGTGCTCGGGAAGTGGGGGAGCGGGAGCCTCTAGTGGATGACGCATGGGTGTCTATGTCTTAGGTGCGCCCGTTAGGGACAAGGCGACGCCCATGCTGACACTAGAGCCCCAGGAGTCCACACCTAAAGGCCGCTCTTTAATGGTGTGGACTACCCCCTACGAGCCATCCTACCGGCGTTAAAAGGGGGGCCGTCCTACAGGCTAAACAGGGGGTGGGATGCGACCCCACTAAAAAAGCGTGCTCATTGACCATCTGGGTCGATGAGTGATGCCCTCATCCTGATTATGGCTTGTGCAGGCCGAAACCCAGATATATTGGCTTATCGTAATTGCCTGGAATTGCCTTGTCTTAAGGTTTTGTGGAACCGTGTCTGTACACAACCTTGGTTGTATAATTTGGGTGAGCCACTTTAGTCGAATGGTAGCACACCAGAAGTTAAAAGGTTTTTAAATCATTCGTGATCTAGAATAGTATGTAATGTTCAGCCACTTATGTATGTAATAACACAAGTATGGAGAACCTGCGCATCCAGATATGTAATCTAAGGGAAGGATTATTGCATACTTACTCTGTACATTCTTGCGATTTTTTTATACCTGTGGATCCCCCGTACGGCCGAGGTCAAGCCGACCAGTACTTCTAATGAAATATAGAATGTTGGAAAGGATGGTGTTTTGGATCTCATCACCACTAAGTATAAATTTACCCAGTGATGCGATTCTCGTTCTTGCGTACCTGCCACATATTCCGAGGGAGTAAAGGCTGATTTCTGCTTTTTTGCATATAATGCATTGTTCTTGAATCAGCTTGAATCTTCAGAAGATGAGTGCGTGGATACGAGTGTCCTGTAATTAACAATATTAACGGAAGGTAAGAGTATCAACTGAATCCTTTAGCGTGACATTATGTCAGATCATCGTTGCTCAGTCCAGTTTATAGTTAATTTAGATGGACAAACATTAAAATAAACTATTGTTACTCGTTTCTAGACATATTGTCACGTTAAGCTATTCAACTCATTTTTGGTTTTGCAACCAGCTCTTCTCCAATAGTTCTCGTGTTGTGATGCTGTCCATTCTAGAATGGCAGCAAGAACTAACGATCATGAAACTGACAGTATGCGTTCTGGACTCATTAATGTTTGTGAGGCTGCTTCCTTGGCAAGGACATCAGCCTCTCTATTTCCATGAAACCCTGCGTGAACCGGATTCCATGTTAGTTTTAATTGATGCAAGTGGCCGAGAATAATCAGATTATCAAGGCATTCACTTACTAGGTTGGTAATTAGCCAAAGCCTACGGATAGCTATGTAATAACTGAGGAAGTTTGGGGATAGGACAAAAAGCCCATTCATGTTTACAATGACTTACGTTTCACGTTTTAGTCAATAAGGTGTGTAAATATACAAAATTTACAGCTTAAAATTTACTCATGTTCGGATCTTAGTTGTATAACTGTACTATTTTTCAGCTTTCAAATCCACTGATTTCGTTTGACCCTCATTTGGGGTCAAAGTGTAGAGTCTGAGTGTTCATTCACGTAATATTTTGGTTTAGAAGTGTTAGTTCTATGGTTGTACCAATTCTCAGCTTCCAATTCCACTGATTTCGTTTGACCCTCATTTGGGGTCAAAGTGTAGGGTCAGAGGGTTCATCCATGTAATATTAGGGTTAAGGAGTGTTAGTTCTATGGCTTTACCAATTTTCAGCTTCCAATTCCACTGATTTCGTTTGACCCTCATTTGGGGTCATATTGTAGGGTCAGAGGGTTCATTCATGTAATATTTGGGTTAAGTAGTGTTAGTTCTATGGCTTTACCAATTTTCAGCTTCCAATTCCACTGATTTCGTTTGACCCTCATTTGGGGTCATATTGTAGGGTCAGAGGGTTCATTCATGTAATATTTGGGTTAAGGAGTCTTAGTTCTATGGGTGTACCAATTTTCAGCTTCCAATTCTACTGATTTCGTTTGACCCTCATTTGAGGTCAAAATGTAGGGTCAAGGGGTTTATTCACGTAATGTTTGGGTTAAGGAGTCTTAGTTCTATGGGTGTACCAATTTTCAGCTTCCAATTCCACTGATTTCGTTTGACCCTCATTTGAGGTCAAAATGTAGGGTCAAGGGGCTCGGGGATATTTTTTTTAATTTTTTAGACTTAGTTTAACCTAATAGACATTATATCAACCATTTAAATGTATAAAAAGTTTGTTTTAGTTTTTGCTGTCGATTGCACATCCCTGCTCATCGACAGTACAAAAATGACAATTTTCAAAATATCATAACTCATGTAAGCACACTAAACAATTATTGACCAAGGTATCATTGGAAAGCTAAAAAATCAAACTTTCTTTTAATATAGGTGGCAATAATTGTTAATTGTGCTAAATTTAATAAATGAGAAAAATATGCAAAAAACAGCGTTTTTTGGTGGTTTTTGCTGTTTCTCTCAGTCAATTGATGATAAAAAATTTTAATTCATAGTCAGACTGATGCTCCTTGACTTGCTCTACAACATGCAATCAAAAAAATTTGGAATTGATTTCATAAAAAAATATTTAAAAAATTTGACTTATTAGCAAAAGATAAGGTTTTGCGGACACTGTGCGGCAGTGGAAGTTATGATTTGCCAGCATTATTAGTAACCAAAATTAAATCCTTAGAATTGGAATTAGGAACTAATTGTCACTCAGCAACTCTAATGACGGCTCGGGCGACTATTCGTCGCCCGGGCCCAACTCTTGGCGGAGCTGAGAGACAAATCAGAGCACTAAAATGCTTTAAGTATCAATGCATTTCCTTTTTAATATGAATATTATGTTTTGAATGTTATGGCCGGTGAGCTCTGCTCCCTGAAACCGTCTAGTAAAATCCCCTCTGAGGGAACTAACTAACTAAATAATATGAATAAAATTTAAAATTATCAAGCCAAAATAAATACACATCATTCAGTTTTTGCAAATTGAATAGCTGTGTCTAATACCGACGTCTCTGGTATCTAAGTTTTCAAAAATTCTCTGAGAATTCAGATTTTTTGTTTGTCTGCATGACTGATTGCAAAAATTCATGGCGATAACTCAGGAATGTTTATATTTTTCGCTTCATTTTCACGCGTATTTCACATACTAGGTGAATTTCAATATAATGAAATAGTATATCATATGAAAGTAAAGTAGTAGCTTTGAAGTTGGAACCAAAAAAAGTCATACACTTTTGTGTATTTATTTCACCGGAAAAATTATGATAAAGAACTTACTAAAGACAAGCCCCATGGGCGCTGTGATGTAGTGCGTAGTTATGGAACTAACTGTCCTCCTCCCACTCCAGCACTTACACTTACTCTATATCCACTAAGCTATAAAGATGGGTTTGCCTTTAACTGTACGATAGCTTGCGAGGATGCAAAATCCCAAATATAGATATTTGGGGAATTGTGAGACTTTTGTAATGCATACACACAGCTTAAGCATATGTTCATAACTCAAGTAAACAAAACAAGCAACTGAACGTACGGTTCTTCATTTTCGCGCTGTTTATATGTTCAAAATGCGTGGAGAGATCGGTGTGCGGTGTGCGAAGGCATGTGAGCTATGATGAGAGCGAAATTTTCTCTACGTAATCCTGGACGTCCTATAATTATGTACTTATTTATAGCATCACTGTGCTCTGGTTTGATTTCACGAACCGTACGTGGGCCGAATACTCGCCCGAGCCGTCATTAGAGTTGCTGAGTGACAATTAGTTCCTCGCGCTCGCAACCGAAGAGATGGGAGACACATTGTCACCCGGGCCCCACTTTTAGAGCGCGGGCGACTAATTGCGTGGTTGACAGTTTGAAGCGAACTCACTGCGGGGCGGGCTTTTTCAAGTTTGTCAACCAAATGTACCAGCGAATAAGTGTGTATGTGTGCGTGTGTGTGGCAGACCGCCTAACCACTTGGAGGAGGCTGCAAAGCATACACCTTCCATCTTTAGCACCTCAATTAATATTAAACGAAATGCAACTTACAAAACTATTGATCACAAAGGTTTATCTGCTTGTCTTGGCAGTGTCCCCTCTTTCCTCCAGTTCGGACGAGTTGTAAAAAGAGAAAGTTGTTTTCCTCCAAACAAACAGCCAAAATATTGGTAGTAACTATCAATCCTGTAAGTATCAAGAGAAAGGTGAGTTCAACTATTGCTGCTAGATGATGAAACCATAGCTGAATAATGTGGTCTTAAAGTACTCAGGGGTTAATCTACTCGAACAATGTACAAAAACATATAAATATGTATTGTATTTTAATGTATCCTGTTAGTATTTTTATGTATCCTGTTAGTATTTTTATGTATCTCGATTGTATTTTTATGTATCTCGTTTGTAATTTTATGTATCTCGTTTGTATTTTAATGTATCTCGATTGTATTTTAATGCATCTCGATGGTATTTTTATGTATCTAGATTGTATTTTTATGTATTTTAATGCATTATGAAATGTTACATGGATATGTATTTTACAAAAACGTCACAAATTAAAACTTTGTTTTAAAAAACTGAAAAAAATTAAAGCTGTTTTACAAAAAACATGAAAAATTAAAACTGTTTTACTAAAAACATGAAAAAATTAAGACTTTTTTACAAAAACTTGAAAAAATTAAATCAGTTTAAAAAAATCCATTTTGCAGGTTATCACGTATGATTAACGCTTAATACTCATGCATCTATGAATTATATGAAAGAAGTCAATAACAAGCAAGAAATTCAAGGATTGTGATGATGTTAACATTGTTAACCCTGAAATAGTGATGACATTAAAGCTTACAATCAAGTCAATCACTCAAATGACTTGTGTAAAGTAAAGATAAGCATGAATTCGTAAACAACATTCACTTGTGTTAAGCCTGTTGGATGGTAAAGGGTTTAAAAATATGAAAAATAGGTATGTTGAATGGATTTAAGTGTGCAATTCAATGATTTTTATTAAAAGTAATACCCAAAGCATACATTAACATACAAGAATTTACATTATAGTACACATTATTAAGTTTTGTACGTAAACATTAGCAACAAAGTACGATCTAGTAGTATTAAAACTTATAATTTACTTACTTGTTACAACTAAACTTAAACTAACAACAAATTGGTAAGGCTAATACTTAAAAATACAAATAAAATTTAACCTACAATGTCTTGAACAATTTTTTCTTCTCCCGGAAATGATAACATACAAAGTTTGCGAAAACATTTACGATCAAAAGATTTTTTAAAACCTTGGTTTATTAGACTTAACCATTTAAATTTTGGATAGCTATTGTACACAGGAATATCCTTGTGTCCCAAAGCCAGCGACTTTGTGGGTGTAATCTCAAACCTTTTGTTGTCGAATCTATTTAAACACTTTTTTGATTGCTGAAGTGTGAGTAGCTGGTGGTTTTTACTCCTAATTGTCTTGAATGAAGCAAATGTTTGAATTGGTTGTTCAATACATTCTAAATATTCTTAAAATTTTGTTCTCCTTGCAGCCGCACGTGGAACTCCTTTCATTTTTTTCTCCTGTTTTTTACCTACAACTCTGCCTTCATCGTCTAGCTGAACACATTCATAGCTGTAAAGTTTACTTTTTAAGGCACAAAACTTTGTTAATACACTATTACTACACTCGTCTTTCATTTTATTTACTCTTTTCATGTTCCCTTCGTTATAATACTGACCCCAAATTTTGTGGTCTGGATTGTAATCGCTCATATCAAATTCAATTGAATGCTTTTTCATTTCATCGTATATGTTTTCACACTCAATTTTGATGACTTGCGAATCAGTGTCAGAATACAAAAGACTCGCTGACGGATAATTGGGTTTTATAAATTCATACCAAAATTTATACATGTTAAGTCTAGCTTCTTCAAGAATCACTACACCGCTAGCCATATTACTATTCAAGGTAACCGATGTCCTTTCCACTACAGCAAGTACTAAATTCTCTGAGAGGATCCTTGTATGTTTTAGAGCGGGTTTCTTAGCATATCGAATTCGCTCTTCAGTTGAATTAAGTAAAACCATATTTATTTTATCTCTAACGTTCTGTATTTGTTTGCCATAAAGCGAGTTATTAAGAAACTTTCTAAGGTTTTGTTCTACTTAATTCTTTGTTTTGGCTCTCTGCTTCGAGTTGTAATCCACATATTCCCTCATCCAAACATCTTTCTTAAATCCGAGCACTTTATGTACCTGTGTTATTCGTACAACCAATTTTATCCACAGTTTTAATGCACGGTAATGACATTTTACACGTTTTGGTTCTAAACATGCTATCACTTTTTCTGTTTCCCTAGCCGTTTTAATTACAGAAAATGCATTTGCAAGCTTACGTTGTTCACAAGATACTTTTAGGTCCCCTACTGTTTTCTTTGAAGGTGCAGGTGGGTACGCGTTGAAATAATCATGTTTATCCTCCGAGTATTCTAATGTCACGTCCCAAATTTGACCGTAATCTCCTTCGTCGTCTAATTTATTGACATGTTCGTAGGGATTACGTCTCGTCTGAAACAAACTCATATTTTGCAACGGGAAGCTTTGTTATGAATGAAGCCCCATAAAGATTATTTTATCTAAATACACACAAGCCAAGACTTTGGTTTGCTAGAATCATATTGGTCCCCACAATACTCGTTGTTTGCTAAAGCTACCTTTTCATCACCTATAGTACATAATCCCCCTAGCACAGCCTGTTCTAAAAATATATACACGTCAGGATCCCTAGTAAGTTCAATAGTTTTCTTGTCTAAGACATGCATCCATAGTGTAGGATGGTAATGATACACACTGTGTAACGTCTAAAGTAAATGAATCCATCATAACCTTTCTAAGCTTTACAAAACAAGTCGTAAGCAGCAACGTATCAATACGTACATACAAGTCATGCCATTCTCCTAAATTTTCTATTTTTAACATTTCCCATACCCTTAAAGCATTATCATACACTTTATCCTCAATATCACATTCACTAAAATCGTTATAAAACGTTTCTTTAGGTGGTAGCTGGGTTTCTTTGAACCTTTCAAAGGAGTCCATATATGTAAATTAATACGCACCTTTGTCTTTAAGTCTTTCGTAAAGTACCTGTTTAAACCCGTCTTCAAGATTACTCCAATCTAATCCTCTGTCCCTACATAAAACTTCAAGTTCTGATTTAAAAATACCAAAATCCTCAGGCCCTAAGCTTTTAACTGTCGCGTCAAGTGACGCTCCACCAAAAAAGGAAATTGAAACACAAAACCTAACAACATCGTTTAGTAAGTGCAGTAATTTTTTCTGTAGAGGATCCCATTAGTTTTATATCGCTCACTAATTCTTTGTTCTCTGCTGCCATTACTATGATATGAGAATCATACCCTGTCCAATTGTGAGCAAAACAGCTAAAAGTTTTGCGAATTCGTGCATTCATATTGCACGGAGTTGAATGAGCTAATCCTAGAAATTCATATTCAGGCAGATGGCTATGATGTTTTACAACACACTGTTTCTTCTCCTTCTCCTTCTCCTTCTTTTCCTTTTCCCCTTTACCCTCAGTAACATATTTGGTCTCATTCTCCTCAGAATTTAGACCTTCCAACGGTTTGTTGCATATACAACAATCTATATCTTTAAATTTATTTTCCTTTAATATCTGTTCAATCTCCTCTTTATGCTCCTGACTTTTAAATTTCATCACATCATAAGCATTTTTATTAAACTCTTCAATTTCTTGTAACTTCTCTCCTGCATAGCTTAGCATTGATCGTATGCAGTGCTTTCCTACGTCTTCGTTCTTGTCAGGATCCTCTGAAGTCGGATCCTGCCTATAGACTACCCTCTTCACAATTTCATTATTCCAATTAACACAATACCAAGAATATCCAGAAGGCTTATGGTGATGCAAGACTTCTGTATTTTTTAACGTTTTCAGGTTTTTTACAATCTTTTTTCTCATCAATCTGACTAAGGTTGCCTATACTATCCACCTGTTCCATCTTAATATCTTCTTCCATCTCTTCATCTACTTTAGGTTTCTCCAACGTATATAAAATAAAATTCTTGCACTATAGAAACTTATATTATATTTTATATAACAGGTATGTCACAGATCGA
>JAQIWN010004501.1:0-11160 GCA_034699025.1 Entomobrya cf. arborea Gr-Col-00668 | reverse complement strand
ATATCAGTACTTTTCTCTTTGCATGGATTTTATTTCTGTGAAGATGAGAAAAAGTATTAGCTCACAGCTGTACAGTGGCAGCAGATGATGATAAAATAATGACCATGTTGATGATCACTTTTTAAGGGACATGGCATCATGACAAGCTGTGCCTGTGCAACCCATCAAAGAATTAATGCAAGGAGCACATGTCATCCTGTTCGCCTTTAAGCCAAGTCGAATAGAAAGAGAGCCAATAAATGATTCAAGGATCTTTTATTTTTTGCTCCCTTACAACAATAAACCTCTGCTGCTGCACACTCGTGAACTTCTCATATTATCTTTTAGAAGTGATCTCTTCTAAGAAAAAGGACACGGACTCACAACAACAGTTGTTTTGCTCAAAGAGATAGCTCAACTTAGGCCAAGTCACAGGGCAGCAGGCCAGGCCATTGACCATAATGCCATGCTAATAAAAAAAACTTTTAACATAATTGTAATCTTTAGAGAGATGCGTGTGTACAAACTTAAGTTAAGAATGTTAGCCACTGGCATTGTACACTTCATCATTTTCATCTTCTGCTTTCTTTTTTCTCCTGATAATCTTGCGAGATCATGCAAAGCTATTTTATTAGTGCGTAAGCACTATTTTCTCCGATTACCATCTGACTATTTATTTTACAGTGGAAGGATCCCTCTGCTGCATGTGAGGTTTACAACAGTTTGTGATTGTAATCTTACAATGAATATGATATGATGATGACTCAAGTATAAATCTCGTTTCGATTGAAATATCGACATACCAGCATAAGTACACTAAAACCAAGGAATGAAAGGACGGAACAAATAAAATGATGATCAAACTGCCAATATCCATATCTCTTATCCTTAAAAACTCATCAAGCTGTCAGGTTAATTAGCAGCTATGGACATGGAAAAAGACTTCGGCAAAACAATAATGATTCAAGGTGCGCTTCTCAGGAGTGGAATTCCTTTGAGTAATTTTCACATGTGCTCTCCACCTGTGAGCGTTGACGTTTATTATTGCAGAAAACGCACGTATTCTGTGCCATCAACTATCAATACTTACTCCATTTGAGTAGGTTGGACATATCATTATTACTATTACGTGAGCAATTAACAATTATCCTTTTTACAAGCCTTTATAAAAATTATAATTAAATTATATTCACATTTGAATGAATGGACTGTGCACAAGTTTTTCACTTTAATGTTCAAAGCATGGCCATAAATGTAATGTGAAAAAGCCATTGTCGCAAAAGATGAAAGAAACAAGTGCACTAATTGTTGTTCTTTTGGTTGTAACTTTCAGTTTTTATTTTTATTTGCTACTTTGCTACCATTATTATCTAGTCAGCTATGCCGATTATACACTTAACTTGTCTTGTTCTTCTCTTAAATCGTAGCATTAAAAATGTACTTGAAGAAGCAGCAGCTGAAGAACCTGAGACTTTTTTACTGTGATTTGCAAATAATAAATGGCATACAGACATGAAACGTTCTTAATAATCATATAATGATAATAATCGTCATCATCATTACTCTGCTCTTTTTACATGACACATGGGCATGGGGCATGAGCAGATGAGAGATGTTGACTAGAAGTTATGTTGTAAATGGTCTTCTGTAATGAGAGGTACAAGCTATTTAAATGCGGAACGATTAAGAAATTGTTTCACAGACCTAACAGAATGTTACAAGGATGAAAAGTGGGAGAAATTATTAAAAAGCCCGCATATCTGTCTGTGAGTTTTGATCCGTTAAATAATAACCCCGAAAAATTGGCAGGTGAACATAAAAGCTTCTGTTTTATGAGTGCTGTCTTTCTTTAATAAGTTGGGTTGCCAGTTTTCTTGCTTCGAAAGTCACCATTCAGGAAACGTAAGGAAGTTCAGTATTATGTATACTTCAACATGGAATTCAAAATCAAGGCAAAACTGGAGAATATTGTATGTTAATCTTATGAATTTAACGTACTTACAGTTACAGTATAATAATTCGCGACAAGTGAAATAATGTTTCATGATGTTCGATTGCAGTGATTGATGTAAAACTGCACAGTAACTTGATAGTGGTGGAGATAATCAGAAGAGATTACACTTTTTTATTTTGTTTTTTTACGAAGAGCTGAATGAAACAGCAATTTTGACAGAGGTTCCGTCATCATCATCATCAACTTAAAGTTTATTGTTTACCAACATTTGTGATAAAAATCAACATGATGATGATGGTGACGATCAAAATCACAAGAGGAATTTCACCCAGGGGTCAAACAAAAGGTTCATCATATTACAGTGATGATAATGATAATGTTGCTGATTATTATGAGTGAAGAGAAAGAGCATGTGTCAAGTTTAAGCTAACATGTATACTTAAAAAAGTTATGCAATGTGCATCTTACAATTTCCTTCCAGGAAGTTGTAGTCGATGTAGCAAACAAAATGCTTAAAAAAGTAAACCAGAGGGTGAGCGTGAATGAAGTTTGCTTCCTGCTATGTACTTGTGCACTTTCTTGAGCAAATTACATAATCTGCTTTGTAATCCTTTTTTTCTAGAGCAAATCAAAAAAGACCACAAGGCCAAGTCCAAAGAACATACATATTCCCTGCCAAGAAGGAATGCATGTTTTACAAACATCATTACAAATTAAGCACACATACCTAAGTTAAATAAGTACAAACAGTACACTGTATTCAGTAAAACATGACATTTTGGACCACCACCAAAGCCATTTTTAATATTGCTTTGCTATGCGCTCCCCCGCTGTTTTATTTCTTATTAATGCATGTCAAGTGATTCTGTTGTACAAAACTTAAATTGCATTTGTACACATTTTGTTCACTGGCTACTGTAAACATATTTTTAATAACAATACGTTTGTTTAAGCAATGAAGAAAATAAAAGAAACATGGGTACTTTCACTCAGTAAGTCAATCTACATTCCTTGTGTTCATCGTCTCCAACATCCTAGAGTTCATGTCTTGTGGTGACGGTTGACGTGTATTACAGTTTACAACACGAAAGGATCAAGATTCAAGAACATAATCATAATTTTTTAATTTGTATTTGCATCTTGTCGTAAATTATAGATCATCTAAAGTGTGGAGATAGAATACTTTTCGTACATACATACATGCCTATGTCTATGCAAATCACACCGTTTGAAACCCTCCTAGGGTTTTTATTGTTGTCACCATAAATTACAAACTGCTGCAATGGGCTTCATTCAAAATACCCTTGCGATTAGCTGTTAGTGTAGTTTTGGTACAACAACATAATTCCACTAACTAACGGGAGTGTACACAGAAATTTCAATTTAACAGTTTATATTTTTCTTTCAAAATCTTTTAATCATGGTCAATGGACACATTTTTACATTTCTACGAATTAAGGTTAGGATTTTGATTGCAATGAAAAACATTCTGATTCTGATGGCGGCATTCCTTTAATTATTTTAACAATTTTTTTGCTAAACTATTTCATTCGTTTTTACAAACCTTTTCCTGCTTCTAAAATGTAAAGAGAAATTTAACAGGATCGGCTATTATATAAAATAAATTTTCACAGGAATCTCAAAAAGAAAAGCTGTGAAATGCAGAGCAAAAAGGAGAAGCACGAGGAATAATAGTGGTGATGATGAGCGGGTAGGGCTGAGAGCTTATCTCTTCTAAAAGTTGTGTATTATTTTGGATGCCATCGTTGTTTGTATGTTGTTATTGCATTAAGTGAAGTTAGACCACATTGTAGACAGTGAACACCATGATCTTGTCATGTCGATGACATTGTAAAAAATAATTATCAAATCGTGCTTAGATTTTCCTATTATTGAAATAAGCACCCAAGTAAGCTAAGTGAATGGACACATGGCACAAGAAAATGTAAACTTTGAAGAAAAACCTGCTATGCCACCACCGACACTCCTCCATCACATAAATATGTTGGCCTGTTACAGATTTTTTTTTCCATTTTAACTGCTTCTGTTATGTCATGTCTTTGAAGTCGTATATGACCGTATAATATGTAACATACGAGCGTAACTTGTCAACAAGTTGTCCATATCAATACGATTACCAACATTTTATTAGCGTAGAGTAAATTTGAGAGAAATTTTTATTGAATGATTTTTTTTTTCTCGGGAAAATAGACATGTCAATTATATCAACACCTATTAGAAGTATGCGAAAATGATATAAGTAACCTTGAAAAATCAAGGAAAAAATTGATCACATTGACATCACATAGTAGCCAAAACACTTTTTTGCTTAAATCAAAGTCTATGGACAGTTTTTTAAGAGGTTAGATGATCCATCAACCTCTCTGTCTAGCACAAACCGACACCATTATATTTTATTCAAGAAAAATTACACTGATTTTTATTTCATTTGGTTTGGTATATCAAGTCAGTTTATTTTGGTAACAAGAAAAACATGACATGTGCATTGCACACCTTGTACCTAAGCTGCAACAGACAACAATGGCTTTATACGAAGAAGAAAAAAACCTCAGCATCCATCATCACCACCACCATGTTTTAATGCATGTAAGTGTAAAAATGCTAAAAACAATACATTCAGTTTTCCTCTTAAAAGTCAATTCAAACCTTTTTTATTACTCCTGAAGGCCATATGACCATTTTCCTTTCTGACGTTTGTGTATATTTTTTAAACTCTTGAATTTACATATATTTAGCACAAATCAAACTAAAGTACATGCACATATGTCGTTCAGTTTTTGCTGTGCAAAAATCTGTGCAACAGCAGTTGAACCGACTGTTCAATTGAAGTGCCTAAAGAAAAGAAAGCAACAGGCATCATTTTTATCCCGTCTGCCGCAAAATAAATTTGCAAACTCTAAATTTGCAATTTGATACACGGGATATTCAAAGTTCTACAGCTAAACTGTCTAAGGGACTACTTCTGCTGATTAAAAATGGGGCACTACCCCTGCTGTGAGTTGTCTCGTATTCTCACCTTCTTCACCAAATAGCAGATTAAGCAAACCATATGCAAAATATGTTCAAATTTCGGTTTGTGAGGAGGACAGATAAATATTTTTCTTAAATGACTAGTAAAAGTCAGAGGTACATATTATCCGCATTAAAGTTTACAGCTGGCTCCATACCACCAATTCTTTAGCAGCAAGCCTGTTTTTTATTACTATACTAAAGCCTAATGGCAATTTCGAATTTACTACTGGCGTTACTGCAACAAAGGGAAAAGTTTACAGGTAGCAAATAAGCAGAGAACAATCAGTAAAATTCCACATTTCAATTTTCCAGCAAATAATTATAGAGACATGGCTAGTAAGCGTACCACCGTCGCATTTATTTGCTATATTAAATCAAAGTCTATTAACACTCGAGCAAATTTTGTGCAAAAAACAACAACTGTTGTTCACTTTTCTGTTTTTTGTGGCATCATCGCATACCAAGTGCTTTTATCTAAATCCAGTTCATCCATCATCATCATCATCATTATCATACACAATATAATATTTTTTATTGAAATAAAAGAATGTGATCTGATATGATAGCTGATTGAGAATGCATGTGCCAATTGCTGCTGCTACTATCATAAAAAAATTAACAGCTACTACCGCTGACCACCGGTCATCATGTCATTAAGAGATCTGGAATGACTGATGTGATGTGTATCATGTATCAGGATCAGGCATAGGATGGATGATAGGAGAAAGATTTTTTACAAAGAGTTCTGATTGGATTTGTGGAAGAAAAAACTTGAGAAATTTTTATAATGTGATATTCACTACACAAGCTGCATATTTATGAACGCATTAATACCCTTATCTTTAGTGTCATTATAATGTGTATACTTTGTTTCAATTGTGAACTGGTCTGCATAATTTTTTTATCATAATGCAAAGCAGTTTGATTGCTGAGCAATTTTAATCCTCTTTTTTACGAAAAAAGATTGGACAATTGGCGACTACTTCTTTTTGCGTCTTTATGGACCAGAGAGAAGACCAACAGCAGTGGCAGTTTGTAAAGTTGCGGTGGCTAAATAAATGAGTAACCAAAACAGAAAAAAAATCTGAAAGTGATTTTTTTAATCTTGAGCTGATCATGTTGCCGTTCTGCCACGAATTTTGTGGACTTTTCAGCAAAAAGTTAAAGGTTCACTTTTCCTGTGACATGCAGATCAAGAAAAAAAAATCAGAGGAGCAGATGGTCAATCGGAGAAATCTCAGAAGATTTCGTCTACTCGTTTTTTTCTTCTTTCTTTTTATTGTACTTTTGAGTATAGTTATCATTGGAAGTACCACCAGGACTGCTACTGATTTTTACAAGAGAAAAAAAATCAAGATCTCGAAAAAATCTAAAAAGTTAGCCGTTTTGTTTGCCTGAGCATGATCCAATCTGGTTAGATCAAAAAATCCAAGTTACTATGTTATCTTTCTATGAAAGTAGCCGGTCAGCGATATTTTTTGTCATGCATCATTCATCAAGCCTCCACATTTGTAATGTAATCCAGCAATCCAACTAATAATTTTCGTTTTATGGAGAACAGAAAATAGCAAGTTTATTTTACGCATAAACAATATATACCTATTGTTACAGACAGGCTATGATGATGATGATGATATAGTTTAGTTGAGTCTCAAAGTCACAAATCAGCAATAAAAAAGTGCATAGATCTGTAATAAGAATAACCGATACAAAATAGCCAGTGAAAAAACTGGTCGAGACTATAAAAACTTATAATAATAGAGTAACAGCTTGCAAATGATTTAGCACTTGATGAGCTTTTCAAAAATATCCCAATATAAAAATACCCGATTTGCTGCTGGATTGGTGGAGTTAATGTGACTGTGATATTAATGCATTCGTGTAGGTAGGCAATCATACATGCGAGCAAAAGTATTTTGCATGCAACCTTTAGCATAAAAAATGATGGGCTACTAATGGGCTGGCTGGTACAAGTACATCATCATTATTACTGCAGAGCAGAGAATATCGAAAGAAGATCAAAGCTATAGGGCTCCATTTGAAACTTTTTAGATAGGGATTTTTAAAATATTCGGTCTCGCCTGCCTGGTTTGACTAGACCAGGACCAGGCTAGCAAAATGTTGTCCATAATCCAAAAACCAAACATGATTTGAACTTGTGCTCGTGCCATGCATGAACTCTCCTTAATTTCGCCGCAAGTTCAGCAGACAACTCAACGAATGGAATAAAAAAAAGAAAGCAGCTCAAAGAAACATGATGAAGAGCATCAGCGTTTTTTCGAACAGCGTCATCCTGATGTGATGATGATCATCTTTTTTGGTCATCTGTTGCTCTGAAAAAGACCTTGCCTGGTTTTTTAATAATAAGAGCATCATGATGATCATGATCAGCACCAGGAAAAAACAAGCAACAGCTGCTCAGTTCATTTTTTTCTGCCATTATGGTGGTCATTGATAAGTACACACACAGATATAACAGACAAGACGCGCAGAAGAAGACGAAACATAGCATGATGACCGGAGAGAGTCAAAAGTCTGACTCTTCATGATCATCATCATGATCTCCTCCTATAAAGCTCATCTCTCTTTCTGTCTTCCTATTTTTTTAAACCTGTGGCTATATATGTTAACTAAAGTATTATTATTATTGCTTCTCTATTACTCCACTCCTGTGCCCGAACTACTGAAGTAAAAGTAGTTGAACTACTGGATTATGTTTTCTTCATGGCAAATAGAAAGAGTTACTTGTTCGTACAGTTCATAATAGCAAAACAGTAACTTATTTTGTACAATTTTTCTCCTTTTAATAGCTCTTCTTCTGCTTCTTCATCTTCTCGGGAACTTTGATCTGACCAAATGGTGCACAATTTTCTTCCACTTTTTTTTGCTATACTTATATAAGCTATACCAAAAAAAGTTGAAGAAGAAGATATATAGAGCTGAAGAGAAAAAAAAAGAGTTGAACTGATCTTCTCGCCAGCTATCTGTCCGAAAAAAGAAAAAAATGACAGCGGACCAGAAAAAATCGCACGTATTACACACCTGTCGATCAGTCGTTTATTACGACGAAGGGCACGTTCTTCTTTGCCACATCATACACAAGACAAGAATTCCATGCAACTGTTCAGTGTTCAGCTTCTTAAAGCACAGCTTGACTTCATTTTTGACCTGAACTGAACACATCACCTCTTTTCTCTCCTAAACACTTTATTGTGGGCTGTATATCATCTCTTTTCTTTCTTTTGAAGTGAAGCATACGATCATCGATTGCGAGGACAAGACACAATTTTTTTTACGATTGGCACAACGTAAAAGATTAACCTTTTAAAAGTTTTTTTTTCTCTTCCAATTAAGTACCCAGTATTTTTTTGCTTGAAAATGCCCAAAAGGGGTAATTACCACTGCAGTACATCATCTCTACCTGGATGGATGGAAGATAGCCTTTTTGAAATATTATATATTTTTTTACAAAATGAAAAATCTTTGAAAACCAATACAATTTTCATTTCTAACGCGTTTAGGTAATTTACTAGTACAGTAATCTGCTGCAGTACAACCTTATTTGTATTCTTGATGCTTTCCTTCTGCTGATTTTACACAGATACTCACACACAGGAGAACCGACAGTGAAACAAAAGAGTTGTTGTAAAAACTTACTGTGTTTTTCTACTTGTCTTTAATTTAACTTAAACAGCATGCTACTTTACTAACAAGACAAACTTGGTGGATGTAAGATAATCATAATTTCCTCTTCGTGATGACTTTTTAACCCTTTGTACGTGCTTCATCTCTTGGAATCTCTTGAAGGATATATGGGAAGCACACGGCGAAATAATCTAACACGGGAGCAATCACATATATTCATTTACTCACAGTAGGACACTTTATAACAGCTCATCAAATCCTTTATTTTTCCGATCCATCAAAACACACGAGAGTGAAGTAAAGTGAAAGATAAACATATTAATGAAACAATGCTTTGAGCTTTGGCATTCCTTCACGAGATTATCATTATAATATTTTTGTGCAAAATCAATCTTATCGAAAAACATACAAAAAAGTAGGCTGGCTTGACTTTTCGAACTTGTATCTCATCATTATCATTTTATTTAGTTTGGGGCGATATTTTCATTACAGAAAAAAAAATTGAGATACCGACCAGTCAAGGAATTTTCTCTCTCGTATTTTTTTTTTCAACGAGTGAAAATGAAGAGAGTGTGGAAATGTGGAAACGCACCTATTAAATCTAAAACTTCGCTACAAGGGAGAAACACGATATTCATCATTATATCAGCAACATTTTCATCATCATCATTCATGCAAATTTTTGTGAATGTTTTGAATTCACTAAACAGCTTTTGTTTTAATCATCTAACTGATAATAATATATCATCTTATCACAATCACAGCACATCAACAACAGTCATAAAAACTGCAGCAGATGACGAGACGAGTATGGAGGAAAATATGCATTATTTATCTGTTCGACATTTACACGTCATCATCATAAAAATTATTAACTTGAAAGTATGTATATCATGCGTGGTCACTACATTTTTTAAATGTATTTCCGTATGTTCTAACATGCACATATGCCCATGTTCTTCATTTTACATCATCACAGAAGTAATTATTGCAACTTAAAAAATTCTACAAGAATAATAAAATTGTTTAACAGGTACATACGTATTTTTAAAAAGAACAGCAGTAGTCCGCAGTGGAGCCGGTGCCAGCCACCAACCTCTCTAATTAAGCAAGTCGCATCTTAATTATTCCGATGATGATTCCACCTCATGTGTAAAAGTACGAATGGATGGAAAGTAGTTGATTTTTCTTGCGCTCTGCAAAAATTCAAAAACAAAAAAATGAAGTTAAATTTTTATGAATTAAAATTATTCCATGCGGTGAAAAAAAATTAAAAAGGGGAAGGGTCGCAAGAAAAATTTAAATCAGAAGCAGACAAATGATGTTTTTACATGATGTTGGTGTGGTGTTCGTTAAAAAAAATGCTACTGTGAAAGAGAAAGAAAGGTGTAATAGTTTGTTAATGGTTTATAAAAGTCAAATCAACATAAAAGTTCAAAGTTTCAACTTCTGTTAGAAAAACGAAAACAAGAGCAACTAAGCTAGAAAAGCAAAAATCAAGAGAACTGACAACATATACGGAATGGCCAACTTTGCTCGCTCCAAATCTTTGGCTTTTATTATGAAGTTACTTTATTTCCTTGGATTCCAAAAAATAGCTCGTTGCTGTGCAAAATCTTTGTGACATCAACGCTGACTTTTCGTCAACAGTTAAAAGCATTTTTTCACAACAAATTTTTCCTTCTAAATCGACAAGGATTCATGGATTTTGTGAAGTTTTTTGGTATCCATTGAAACATAGTAACTAGTATCAGAATAACATTGGAATCATACATAGAGCATGTCCTATCCTTTTAGGTTAATAGAATCATTTCAAAAATCGATACATTTCGTTTTAATTAACAACTTTTCATGTTCATGTCTACGTAAAATGCCCAAGACCTGGGCTGGCTTTTGATATCGCGAATAAATATGTTATGTACACAGTGTAAATTCTTTGTAAATATTGCAGACTGGTGGTCCTAAATACAAAGAACAATGAAGAGGAAAATATTTATAATGATTTTTTTTCAACCTTTAAAAAATTCAAATGTGTTACCAGCGATTATCGAAAAGCGGTGAAGAATTTTACTGAGATTTTATTGCAACATATGGCATTTTAGTAGAGTGGTAAGACCGGTGTTTTACTTGATGAGTTATCTGGTCTACTAAAACTATAATGAAAAATGTTTTAAATATTTTAGAGTAAAATATTTTAGCATTAATGCTATGATAAGTATATGAGTACGTAATAAAACGCAGGTTAGTTTTTTTCACTGATCACTTGAGTGCTGATGCTCATTATGATTATTATAATGGCAATGGTGACAAACGACTATGTATGATTTTTTTCGCACAGAAGAAGTGGCAAAGCTGACTGACCATACAGCATTTAAACACTTGTTGCTCACCTACCGCATAATAAATTGTAACATTTAGGCAAGAGGTAGGGCCATTTTATATCCTCATAATAATAAATGGGCATCATTAATGAAACTAGAAGAGTGTAAACCCTCTGAAACGAAACTACTGAATTGAAGCGCATTAGTAGATGCATGCGACGCTTGTGA
>JAQIWN010004500.1:0-11161 GCA_034699025.1 Entomobrya cf. arborea Gr-Col-00668 | reverse complement strand
CAATTTTGCTATTCATTATGGTCAACAAAGATACATGGAACTTTTTTCATTTCTCTTCGAGGTGGGAAAGATGTGAAAATGTAGGGCGACAGCAAAATTAAATGCCTCATGAAATGTGTATAAACCGTGAGATTTAGTGGATATCAAGGAGAAGGAAAATCGTAGTGTACTTCTCTGCTTTTCGTGAAACTGGTACTTTTGTGTGTTCTTTGTTTTACAACATTCAAAATAATAGAACACTTTTCCCGGTATCAAAGGTCCTTCAATAGTTTCTTGGTATGTTTACATAAAACACCGTAGTTCAAAGATAACAAGATACTTTTACTTGATGGTCTGTAGTAAACATTTACATGATCATCATTATCGACTTACATTAAAGAATGGAGATTTGATGGTAGCGTTACAGCTGAATAAAATTTCCTTAGAATTCGGGTACTCCCAATTTCCATGACTTCCATGAACTCCTGTACTATCCTAATAACTAAATTCCTTTTCATCTAGTTTAAAATGTAGGAGCATTGTAGAAGGCACGTGGTAGTAAAGCTGAAAATGAAATGACTATATTGAAACGAGGAATTTAGAGCAAAAGTTAATGTGGACTTTTAAATAAATAAAATGTAGATTTGGGTCTAAATAAAATCGTTTCGTACTTTTTTCATGTCGTTCGTCTCTAGAGGAAGATAGAGAGGTTACGTGGAGGCATTGCATGAGTGTGTATAGTTGCAACCGGAAACGGGAACATTTTTGTGTACATTATTTATACTCCCTCCATTGCTGCTGTAATGTCTGTCTAGAAAGATGCATGACATTCTTACTGGAGACAAGTGTAGAGTGCTATATCTTTCTATTGTTCTGATTCTGCCTAGAAAGTCGAAATAATGCGTAAAAACAGTATGAAATTGCGTTTTTAACGTTTCATAAAGCTTTCTAGATCCGTTCCATGGAAACAGAATGAAGACAAAGCAAGGCAGAACAAAATGTGTAGATTTATATGTGTAAGTCTACTGGAAGTTTTCTCTGTGTTTATAGAAAATAGCAGCGGGTTTCTCAGGCGTTCAAAAAAATGTAATACTTTTTGCCTACTACGGTGTAAACTCACAACCACCATCCAATAATGAAAGGCCGTGTTCGGCTAGGGTGAATTCTCATTTGTGATGCAAAGTGTCAATTCTTGCACAAGGAAAAATGGTAGGATATGTGGAAAATCATTATGATGATGACGTTCATGCCACTGGGATGATAGCGAAATTCGTGTAAATAAATGCACTATGCATAGAATCTATAAAGCATCTTTCAAAACACGTAACGCAGACAAATGACACAGTCATTATCATCTCAAAAGATGGAAATGCACTATTATCACTATTATCAACATTTCATATACATAGATCATTTAAAAGTAAAAAAGCAATGCATCCGCATCAAATTGTTGTTGGGTTGTTACACAACAGCTTACTCACTTTGTGTAAAAAACTAAGCCCAAAAGAATGAATCATGTCTAAAGTGTGCAAATATTAGACTGTCTATCTTAATGCCCAATAAGTTACACTTCCCTCACACATTTCTGAGGACAAGAAAAAAGTGAGAGAAAAGCTGGGAGAATATTTTTTCAGTGCATTATCCTTTGCCTTATTTTTGAGAGAAAATGAAACAAGCAAAAGTCGGAGAAGACTGGGGAAAAGAGTTGAGAGCATGTATTTTGGATGGGTTGCAAATAAGAGACACATGCACCCACAAAAAGAGTATAATTTTATGTGTGAATGTGTAATAATGCGTTATATTTATACTTGGAGAGAGATACACCCAAAGCGAAAAAACATAAACTGTACAGCAGGGATGAGCTACGGAGCAAAACCACTAAAAGAGCTAATGTACAAACGGGAAATAGCCAATTTACGGGAGAAAACTGCTTTCACTTTATTCCCGTCTTCTGATGCTATTTACCATCACCACCATCTCCACTTCGTCGACAAAGCGATACTATTACTTCTAACATAAGAATACTTTGCTGACTGACTGGCTTTTGGCATGCTGGGTGGTAGTAGTGGTAGCGGTGTTGTTGTTTTGTGTGGCGGAAAAAGTAGTTTCATGTGTGCATCCAGCCTCATCATCATCTTTCTCATCATCATCCTCATTCTCAGCTTCTTTCACATTTACGATATTACTGTTTTCTCTCTCCTTTTCTTACTTTCTATCTGACTATTTACTACACACTGAATGGATTTAGATATTATTATGTATAAATACTTATATCAAACAATGAAGTTAGATGTGTCCTTATATTTGTCTTGCATTCATGTTTCGCCCGTATATTCACAGTGCAGCGATTCAGGGTAATGGTTTTCTCTGAGTCTCTCTCTCTGTCTAGTATCCTTTTCCTGCTTTCGTTTCTTAAGATTGCATAATATGTACCACAGCAACAGCTTACACAGATTCTAACTTTATTCATCAGAATCCTCTTCAAAATAGCTGCAGTTACAAGAGCATCTTCCAGTGTCATCCAACACTTTCTCGACTTTCTCAGGGGAAGAAAAAAATACACTTGTGTCATGTGCCATAAACAATAAAGCATCAAAATCTCATTGCATATCTTTGCTTGTTTTTCACTCAAACACAAAGTCACATGGCACATTTCACTACAAAAACTTACATCTTTTAGATTTGAACTACTTTCGTTGCTACAGTGAATTTTTACTCTTTTTCGTTCATGATAATCATCTGGATCTGATTTTGATAGCATTATTTATATAGTGATTTTCTTTTTGTCTCTTATACCCAAAAACACATATTATGTACATTCCGGCTTAATGAGCTCATTGAATTTCATTGAACCTAGGAAGATGATACTATATATATGTATAGCGTGTTTAATGAAGATGATGATAACGATCATCATCATATGAAAAGTAAGACGAGACGAGTACTAAAGACAGCGGTGCCACTGCCAGCTCCTTTTCCTGCCGTCAACCTCATCATCGTGATAATAATCAGGAGAAAGAAGTCATTGTGTGTGTTATTATTAATATTACGATTATTGTATGGCAGTGGGGGTGTGCTAGGACAGTCTATGAATCTTGGCTATTTTGGAAAGCTTTGGTAAAATGCCATGTAAAACTATAAAATTACCTACGTAGTGCTGGTGACCATTACAGCTTTGGTTTGTAACATGTGTATGATGAGAACGACGATATGATAATAGTCATCTGATTGCCATATAATGTCACTGAACAAAGTAAACCATGTAATGTAAGCTAGTTGTTAGAGCAACGTTATGCTATGCATGTCATGCTAGAGAGCAACAAATTATACACCGAGTTTTTCTGTGATGCTGATCCCATATCGTTGTGTCGTCACCAGTAGTAGCATTCTTGTTGTTAGTGTGGTTGTCGCTTTAGCCTCTACACGATCACTTTTGCACTTTTGATGATGCTATCACCTCCTCCTCCTATTCTTGGGAATTGCTGAATTTGCATCAAATTGTAACTCGGCTTGTTTCCTAACCATGTCCTACTAAAATGTTGTTGTTCTCGATGACTTAATTGAATACTTTTATAATTGAAGGTTTCTGTTGTCACCTATGCAACATTCTATCTTGAAAACATAGCGAAAGATAAAAAAAAAAGTGATTGCTGTTGGCGCGGGTGGAGCGATATAGAGTAATATAAACTGTTGTGAAAATAATTATGAAGATGTTACGGTTTGTAAGAATGTGGCCTTTGTGTTGTCATTAAAATAAAAGCAGATAAAAGCAATTTAGGTTTAGTTTTCTTGTATTAAAAATGAACACGGTCAACTTTATTTATAATTACAGGTTGTTATTTGTATCTGAAAGGGTTAGCGTATTTTTCCTAATCAGATAGTTAAGTTAGATTAATTAAAATAGTACAAGAATTCAGGTCTCTTAATAGTAATCAACATGCTACGTGTCTTGTAGCTGACAAAACAGAAGTGGGCAAAGAGAATAAGTTAAAAGCTTGCTTTATAGTAAAAATGCTACAATTCTCAAAAGGACGCTATCGAAGCTTCTAGAGAATCTATTTTAGGGGGACTACGTGACATATGGAATGCAATATAACTTCCGTAGTGGGTTGGATAGGGAGACAGAAGAAGAAATTGTCAGTAGTGCTTTTTAGGGCATTTGACAGCTCAATGGAGCCCCTGACAAGTGCATAGGACAGATAGTAGAAAGAACCCACGTACACAAGCACACTACAACCATAAATCACACACACAGCTCATCATCAAATACAAGTACATATTATGACGGTTATTGGCTTTTTACATGATTGGCTAAAGTCAATTACAAGTACAGACTACAGATAAGCTTACATACAAAAATTAACAAGCATTTAGAATGACATGTCATATCTCACAAAACAGTACGTTACAGCGTACGGAACACACCCCCCCATTGCCACAGGCAATACAAGCTTAATTTATCAAAAATTAAATTACGTTATACAAAAATGCAATATTCATTCATCACTCAATAACGGAACTAACTTAACAATGGGTCTCTTCGTAGTAGTAGAAGCTGTCTTCACCATTGCTGCACGAACTAGTCCATCATCTCCTTTCTTAACTTCGATAATTCTCCCCATTTTCCAAGCACTTGGAGGGCTTTCTTCTATAATCAGCACCAAGTCCCCAACCTTCACATTATCCCGTTCCCACATCCACTTATTCCGCTGCTGCAGAGTATTCAAGTACTCCAAGCTCCATCTCCTCCAGAACAGCTGCAGTTGGTGTTGAATAAGTTGATATTGTGAAAGTCTGTTCACAGGAATATCTGTCAGGTCTACATCAGGCACTGCTGTCAGTGGTCCACCAATTAAAAGGTGACCCGGTGTCAACGCCTCCATGTCTGTTGGATCGGAAGATCTTTGGTATAACGATCGCGAATTTAGAACCGCTTCAATCTCAGTCAACAATGTAGTGAATTGATCATCTGTACATGTCATGTTTCCAATTGTTCTCCTCAGATGACTCTTAACAGACTTCACGCCAGCCTCCCAAAGTCCACCTTGATGTGGGGCTGCTGGTGGGTTGAAGTGCCAGGTGATCCCATCCTTGCTCAACTCATCAGCCACTTTCACATTCATGTCTCTCGAACGAATGTACGATTTCAACTCCTTATCGGCACCGACAAAATTCGTGCCATTATCTGAATAAATGTGAGCACACAACCCACGACGCGAAACAAATCTCCGAAGGGCAACAATAAAAGCTTCTGTAGACAGTGATAACACTCTTTATAGATGAAGAGCTTTTGTTGACACACACACAAATAAACAGATGTATGCTTTGAATGTTTTCTTTCCTCTCCCCAGCTGTTCACGAAGTGTAAAGGGTCCAGCGTAGTCGACTCCTACGTGTAGAAATGATCTGCTTGTTCTGATTCTGGCTAGTGGCAGATTTCCCATCATCTGCTCAGCTGCTTTTGCTCGGTGTCTACGGCACACTACACAGCTTGAAAAACCTCAAACGATCACGGCCTCTCAGAATCCAATATTCACTTGTCAACAAAGAATAAGTCAACTGAAATCCTTTGTGGAAATGACGATGATGACAATCAGAAATTAGCAATGCAACGAGATGGCTTTCTCCAGGCATAATTATCTGATGTTTTCTTGATTCCTCCACAGGTGCATTCTCCAGCCTTCCAGTCACCCTCAGAATCCCATGCTGATCAAGATAAGGACACAATGTCTTCAACTTGCTGTTAACTTTCACCCTTGCATGTTTATTTAGATGAGCGATATCATCACCAAAATACTGTTGTTGTGTTCGTTTAATCCAAATGATTAGCGCTGCCTTCATCTCATCTGGTTTTAAAGGTCCCTTTGGCAGGAGGTGAAGTAAGTTTGATTTCTTCAGCATCAGAAAACGAAGATATCTGCATAAATATGCTGTTGCACGCTTTAACTTTATCAAACTTTAAAAACGACACATCCAGTCATTTGCTTCCACCACACATGCTACTAATGACTGCACTTTCTCCTCCATCGTTTCACGCTGCATTGTATCCAACTTTGGAGTCTCATAATTAGGTATTTGTGGTCCTGATAACCACTCCGGTCCCTTCCACCAAAATCTACTCGTCAACCAGATCAGCCGCCGGAACGTCTCTTGATGCCAAGTCCGCTGGATTCTCGATCCCTGGAACATGTCTCCAACTTTAAATAGGAGTTAACTCTTGAATCGCCGCAACACGGTTGGCAATGTACGTCTTCCACCGACGAGGCTCTGACTCAATCCATTTAAGAGTTATGGTGGAGTCACTCCACATCCACAACACAATTTCAAATTTGAATGTTTGGCACAAAGTCTCCTTCACAAGAGATGCGACCTCCGCTCCTAATTTGGCAGCGTTCAGCTCCAACCTCGGAATATTAACTTGTTTAAGTGGCGCCACCCTAGTTTTACTCGTAACAAAACTAATTTCAACTGTCCCATCTGGCCACACACTTCGCACATAAATCACAATTCCTAGCGCAACCTCTGAACTGTCTGAGAAACAATGAATTTCACACTTTACCGGAGAAAGTTTTATTTGTCTTGGTATTTCAAGGTCCACTAAATGTTTCAAATCAATTTTGTAATCTTCCCACTCACGTTGCACATGCTCAGGAACTTTCTCATCCCAGTCAACTGCCAACTGCCACAAAGCTTGAAGTAACAATTTAGCTCTCACTGTTACACAGGACACAAATCCAAGCGGGTCAAAAACTCTAGCCAAATCAGAGTACAATTTTCTTTTAGTCACAGTTCCACTATACTTAAACTCAACTGCTTTGAAAGTAAAAGTATCTTGCAAAGGCTGCCACTGCACACCAAGTGCTTTCACTAACTGTTCATCATCTTCAAATGAACATGGTTTTGTTTCACGCAAGTCCTCTGGTATATGTTGTAAAACTTCAACTGAGTTAGAAGTCCATTTCCGTAACTCCAACCCTGCACTTTTCACCGCTGCATTTAACTCATGGTATAACTTGATGGCTTCTTCTGTGGATGGTCTCCCACTAAGGATGTCATCAACGTAGGCATCGTTGAGAAGGGCTGCTGATCCCTCAGGGTACTCCTCCTTACAATCATAGGCAAGTTGCTGTAGACATCGCGTTGTCAAGTTGGGGGCACATGCTGTGCCATACGTTACTGTTAAAAGTCTATAATCTTGAATCTCATCCTGTGGAGATTCCCGGTAGACTATCCGATGATAATCTTTATCTTCATCTTTCAATCCAAATTGTCGGAACATTTTTGCAATGTCCGCCTTCACTACAACTGCATGTATTCGGAAACGAAGCAGAAGGTCGTACAGGTCGTCCTGTAATTTAGCTCCAACGTTGATTGCATCATTTAGGGAAATGTTTGTGGTTGTCTTTGCGGAGCCATCGAACACCACTCTCATCTTTGTGGTAGTACTACTCTCGTTGAAAACGCCATGATGGCAGAGGTGCAAAGTCTTGCCTATTTCTTCTTTCGGCTGCCCAGCTGGAACCCTTTCCATGTGACCAAGTTCCAAATACTCCTTCATAAATTCTGTGTACTGCTGTTGAAATTCAGGCTGCCTTGAAAGACGACGCTCAACTTGCTTCCATCTTTTAATAGCTATTTCTCGAGACGCTCCCAGATTCTTTTTCTTCTCGTTGAAGGGCACCCCCACCACAAATCTCCCATCACAATCCCGAACGTAATTATTGATGAAATCCTCACACACCTTCTCTTGCTTGGTTAGCACCTTCCGTTTTGGAGGTTCCTCAGTTTCCCAAAACATTTTAACCACATCATTCACCTGTTCCACTGTGACATGAAATGATTTCACTGATCGTTGGTCTGTGGGGCAATTCCCTGACACCACCCATCCAAAAATGGTATCCCATGCTACTGGAGCCTCATCCGTATCCCCAACTCGCTTTTCATTCAATTTAACTTTGTGGTAAGTCTTTATCCCAATCATTATGTCAACTGGCGATGGATTGTACCACTGCGGATCCGCCAACTGTAGCCCATCCAAATGCTCCCAGTTCCTGTACCGGCATCGCACACTTGGTAACATCCCAGTCAACTTCGATAAGATATGGAGCTGAACTGGAAGCTCGGACCCAACATCAAACCTGCTGAATAATGTTGTCTCAATTAAGCCCGTTGCCTTCCCCATTCTCACTCCCCCAATCCCAGACACTGCCACCTCACTGGCCTGTCTAGGTAAGCCAAGACGGCGTACACAATCTTCAGTAACAAAATGACCCTGTGACCCTGGGTCGATGAAAACTCTACACGGTTGCAGTCTTCCGAATCGATCCTTCACGTTCACCAAGGCAGTCATAAGCAATCCCTTATCATCTGAGTCGACATGATGAGAACCTAGTTTCTCAAACGGCTGCTGTTGATAAGTACTTGATTCCTTCTGTTGTTGTTGATCTCCACCAGATGCAACTACTCCATTGTTTCCTCCCGACTGATGACGTGACCTCTCGCCAACAGGTCCTGAATGTAGTAATGTATGATGTCGTTGACCACACTTGGCGCATGACATCTTACTTCCGCATTTGCTTGACATGTGATTTGTGCCCAAGCAGTTAAAACACATGTTCAGCTTCTTCACAAGTTCTCTTCTTTCTGACACAGATTTCTTCTGAAACTCAAAACACCTGCTATGTGTATGAGATTTTGAACAGATTAGGCAGGTATCTTGTCCCGCAGCGACATGATGCACCCTGACCCCTCTCTCGAACTTCTTCACTTCTCGGCTTCCAAACTGACTACCTGACCCCATCGCAAGCAATCCTCGAATGTGACCCTGGAGGAATGTGATGAGCTCCTCCAAGGTTGGTAAGTCTGTACCAGTCTGCCTGATGGCCCATTCACGGCGAGTGCTCTGGTCCAGCTTACTAACAATCAAAACAACTAAAATGTCGTCCCAGTTATCTACTGGACGTTTTAGTACACGAAGAGATGATAAGCATTTACTTGTATTGTCAATCAGACTCTGAATCTCACTTGCACTTTCTGACTTCATTGGTTTTATAGTGATTAAATTTGTGATGAGGGAATGAACTATTTCCCGTTTGTTGTTGTAGTTGGTGTTGAGGATCTTCCATGCCTCAGCATAATTTAAATCGGTTGTGGTAAGAGTGGAAATCTTTTCCAAGGCTTTCCCTCTCAATGCAGTCTTAAGGTACTGTAGTTTAGTTGCGTCGCTTATACTGCTGTTACTCCCGACTGCTGCTCCAAACAAATCTTGAAAAGCCGTCTAGCTTTCGAATGACCCATCGAATGTTGGCAGTTCCATAGGTGGCAGCCTGACATGTGGAATAATTGATGTTGATGCACCAGGGTTAACAGGAACAGGACTAAGCTTTTTGGCAAACTTCCTCAGCTTCAATCGCAACTTTTTATAGTCATCAAACATTGAATTAAACACCTTCATCTGCACCTGGAATGCGGCATCATCCGCCGTTTCTCCAACAGCTCCTTCATGAGCTTCTTCAACTTGAGCCCAAGCTGAGTCAAGTTGTTCATAAAACTCATCGATGGTTTCAAGATCCAAGGTTTTCTCATCGAACGCACTAACATCAGTCTCCAACCGTGAAATCTTTTTGAATGCTGTTAATCTTTTCTTGATGTAATCAGCCATCATAAAAATTACAAAATAATCACATATGCCTCAAAACAAGTCACACTATAAAATGTTCATCCAAACAAAGTCAACAACCTCACGAGTTCTTATGTCACTCAAGTCTAATTACTTTTTATCACCATCACTAATTACTGGCATTTGTTGATTGGTTAATTATCCGTCAATCTTAATTACAAATCCGGCTCGAAGGACCATGGCGCGGGTGGAGCGATATAGAGTAATATAAACTGTTGTGAAAATAATTATGAAGATGTTACGGTTTGTAAGAATGTGGCCTTTGTGTTGTCATTAAAATAAAAGCAGATAAAAGCAATTTAGGTTTAGTTTTCTTGTATTAAAAATGAACACGGTCAACTTTATTTATAATTACAGGTTGTTATTTGTATCTGAAAGGGTTAGCGTATTTTTCCTAATCAGATAGTTAAGTTAGATTAATTAAAATAGTACAAGAATTCAGGTCTCTTAATAGTAATCAACATGCTACGTGTCTTGTAGCTGACAAAACAGAAGTGGGCAAAGAGAATAAGTTAAAAGCTTGCTTTATAGTAAAAATGCTACAATTCTCAAAAGGACGCTATCGAAGCTTCTAGAGAATCTATTTTAGGGGGACTACGTGACATATGGAATGCAATATAACTTCCGTAGTGGGTTGGATAGGGAGACAGAAGAAGAAATTGTCAGTAGTGCTTTTTAGGGCATTTGACAGCTCAATGGAGCCCCTGACAAGTGCATAGGACAGATAGTAGAAAGAACCCACGTACACAAGCACACTACAACCATAAATCACACACACAGCTCATCATCAAATACAAGTACATATTATGACGGTTATTGGCTTTTTACATGATTGGCTAAAGTCAATTACAAGTACAGACTACAGATAAGCTTACATACAAAAATTAACAAGCATTTAGAATGACATGTCATATCTCACAAAACAGTACGTTACAGCGTACGGAACAGCTGTAATATTTTCTACAAAATCCCTATATGCTGTTTATAATGTAAATAAATGAAAATAATTAATGAAGGAGGCAAACTTAAACCCGGCGTATTGCTGCAAGAGCTCCGTCATACTTCTTCTTTTCTAAAAAAGAAATATGGGATCACAACGTCAACGCCTTCAGGAATTAGCTTTAAGGTAAAGATGTCAATCTTCATCTTGCTCATAATAAATTACATAATCTAAATCTAGTTGAAAAACTGTGTGAAGGATCTGGTCGAGAAGAAGAGTACGAAGCAAAACATAACTTTTGAGTTTCTCCTCATGTCTTACGTCGAATTTCCCTCTTCTTCTCCCACCCTTTCCCTTTACCTTCCTGTCCAACCAAGTTAAGTAAAAGTACAGAGAATAAAGTATGATCAGAAATGAAAAAGGCAGCCCTATAAAAGAAGAAATGCCGTTAGACGGTTGGTTCTGCTTTGATACGTTTAACAGACACGAACCTTTAATTCATCCGTGATGGGATTTAAGGACGGCATGGTACTTTCTCCTGTAAAGAGAGAAGAAATAGAAGA
>JAQIWN010004499.1:0-11162 GCA_034699025.1 Entomobrya cf. arborea Gr-Col-00668 | reverse complement strand
AAAATGTGCAGAATTTAATGGTGATTCTTATGAACGCAGTCTCACAATGCCCCAAAACTGCATATAGCACCTTTTGTTGTTTCCAAAAAAAGCATATAGCATTTCTTGCATTGCACTGCTGCGGCATATGGCTTGTATTGCTTCTCGATCGACGATATCTATATCAATAAATATATTGCTATTTTAAAGTTTACATACATTATGGAGACGTCAGCATTGTTTTGTAAAAGTATTTCCACAACGTCATCATGTCCCTTTTCTAAGGCAATGTCCAAAGCTGTCCGATCATTTGACTCCTTGTTATTCACAAACTCTTTAACTTCGTCATACTTAGGCCACAACAGTCGTATTTCTTTAAATATCATTTCCACTGCTCCTTTGGCAGTAATTAGGTCATCTTCAAATAAGATAAAACACCATACACATATACACCATATAGATATGTTGCCCTACTCATAAATATATTGTTTAACATTCAATTTTGCTCATAATATTCACTAACTATTTTTCAAAATAATACAAAAGTATCAAATACAATTAATAAAAAGCTTCCATTGGGGAGCCAGTCGTATGGCATGTAATAGAAAGTCATGTAACTTTATGAAGACATTTTTGTTCCTTATTGGGATCGGCAGCTAGTATGACAATAACAGTGACTAAGCCACAGTACGCATTCCAACACTCAAATATTTATTATGATTTATATTCATTGAATTTTATCTCAACCATTTGAGATGGGTTTTTGCTAGGTGCAAGATTCCAAGAATGCAAACATTGGCAATGTGAGCTCGAGACAGTACATGACACATGCTAAAGCTAAAACGTTAAAACTAAAAAAGTCAACGTGGCAAGTGAAAACTCCTTGCTTCGTTTTTGAGGCCAGTCCTAAGACTGGCCTCAAAAGCCTAAGATATCGTAAAATCAAGTAAAAACGTTTCATAATACTTTTTACAGTTTTAAATGTAGTAATACGGATGGCAAAGGCAATAACATCGCACACTTCTGAACTGTTACCCAATTACTGGGATTTATTGTTTATGTATGTAACCGTGACTGCACGAGCTTTGTTTATTTCCTCTTATACAAGCTGTCGACATATACAATGCGGTATACATGTTCTATTCAGCATTTTAGTAGCTTGCAATTATAATCTAAAATATCTCGTCGTAACGTCCCACATTAAATACAAAATTTGTTTCAAATGCAGCACTTGTAAATTTTGTGTCCAAAATTGATTTAAAGCTCAGCTAAAACTTTTCAAAATATCCCGTAAAATTAGCTCGTTTTATTAATCATTTCTATAGCTTTCAAAATTTAAAAGTATTTGGCGAGCTTCAGAAAGTTAAACATAATGACAATTTACCGAGCAGCTTCATTTATGTAAAAGTGGACAGAGTGTCATATTTACCAGTATTTACCATATGTTAAATCTAAGACAAGCTTATGCGAAAAATTTCTGCATACTGCATACCCATCAAATATTTTTTTTACATTCTTAGCTTGCATTCATGAGTTCATGCATAGATAATTTTATTAATCGAGAACAATTATGTGCGTCTTTACACTCATGCTTAACGGTTTAATATTAAGTTTCACTAATGTTTAGGAAAAGGGCGTTAGTTTAAATAATAAAAACCAAATGTCTACCTAATTGAAAATGAAATATAAGGCGTTATAAACACTCATTGTTTGTAGCAAAAAAAGTAATTGTATCACTAAATAAAACTCTTCTAGTTAAAACAAGTATCTAATCATCACAAAACCACAAAAAAACCAACATTTATTTATAACAATTGAAATTATGAATCTACAAAATCAAAAATAATCAATTTTCCTAATTTAAAACTTTGCAAGGTTTCATAGATTTCCTAACTTGTGTTCCGATATATTGTTCCTCCAATACTGAGAATCTACCGATAAACCTTTCAGAAAGCTTTACAAAAAATAAATCCAAAATAATCACTACGTCTAACCGCGAAGCACCATGAGCAGCAGATGCTTGTCTATTGAGTTTCTAAAAAATCAATACAAATAAAAATAAAAAATTTAATAGGGGGTATCAAACCAGCGTTTATAATCGCGAAGGTAAATAATCGTCAAAACAATCATCGAGTTTTGGAGCGCGAAGCTCAAATTTTAATCCAAACGACGATTATAATCGTGAAACAAAATAAACATCTGAAGATTGGTTAAAACCTGTATGCAATTATAATCGCTCAATTGATTAAAAATGGATCATTTTTAGGCGATTATTTACTTTGGCGATTATAATCGCTCATTTGATATCCCCTAATATATACGATTACAAATAAATGATATGCGAAAAAATTACGACACATCCCTCAATATCACTCACGTTTTTACCAATCCATAAGTTTTTAATGAGAATTGCCATAAAAATTATGAAAAGCACGTACACAAAAAATGACTTGATCACGTAGGCCGTGTCCTGTGTACTTTCTTTTGTGAACACATCGCTTATGTTTAGTTCTCCAGAAAGCTTGAAAAATATTTTAGTCAATTCTACAAAATCCCTATAGACTCAAGAAAACTTCCCATAAAAACCAAAAATATACCAGCTTTTTTTCGCTATGAACTAAACAGAAAATATATGAAAACTATAAAAAAAGATTTTTTTGCTTACTTGAGGTTTTGTGGTATTGATTTTAAATGAAAATGAAAAAAAAAATAAATAACAAAGGTTCCAGGAAACACAATGACTGATGATTGTACTGTTGTTTGAATGTCAAGGAACAAACCCGCCATATGTTTTCCTGGTTATCTTTTACGGGAATATATCCCAATTTCTTCAGTTGTGGAATAACACAAAAAATGCTCTCGCAATTAAGTTTCGAGAAATTAACTGTAGCATAAATTGTACAATAAAGTTGCTGTGGTGAAACCCATAAGATCAAAGGAAGTGATGAGTAGTTAAGTTTACGGGGATAAAATGCAACGCCTTAGTAAAATAACTTTTTAGGCATAAGCTACTTATTTGTAGACCCTTAGAAATTTGGGAAAGTGCTGACTGTTGTTTATCTTAGTTAAATTTATCAAAATGCACGATTTTGTACAGTACAAGTATTCAATTTACTATTTGTAAATAATAAGATTTGACAAATTGTTCCAAATAAATCTACGTATTTTTACAGACCATAAATTTGATAACCCAAAAATCCAAGCTGCGCTAATTGTCCCGTTAAGTTATACAATGAATTATCTAACTATAACTACATCCATAGTGTAAATTGACGAACTACTTATTATTTTTGCAAACCCAGAAACAAACACTATACGTGAATTCACTGACATTAAAAATATTCTTACGCATTTGCAAAATGCCACTAAATTTATTAATTATTAACAAGTATTCAATATACTATTCTTACAACGATAAAAATTATTTTTTCCCCGTTACAAGCAGAGATTTCAATAACATTGACAAATTAGTCAACCGAAATAAAGATTTGATCATCATAAGAATATTTACCAATTAAAAAAGAACTTTAAAATAAATATAATCAAATTCTAATATGTAACAAATTATTGCATTAAATAACCGGTATGTACAGCATAGAAAATGGAATTATTAAAAAATAATAATAATAGCTACAAAATCATACAAAACTCATAAAACTGCAATTGATACTACCAAATGTTTTGTTAGCAAAAAAGATGTTTTATGTATTTAAATAATTTGTACAAATATTATTTTTTGCTTTTTTAGTTATGCATTCTAAAACCATGTAGTAAATTTTCTTCTACGAGTTGGAACTAACTTACTACATATTTTCCGATAAAATGTTTTCCGAATAATTTAAAGAAATACTAAAAATTTCTAAAACGGTTACGATTTTAAACACTTTACCAGGAAAAAATATTCATCTATTATAACAGTTCTGAATTATTTCATCTTTTGTCAACTTAAAATATAATGTTGGAGGCATTGAAACAAACAAATTGGAAGAAAATATTCATTATTTGACATTATCACTACATTGTTTCTATTGTTCTAAGAAATAATATTTTTCATGTTACTGGTAAAAGGCTACCACATATACAGTTATACTTTTATAACAAATTTAAAACATAGTGAATTTTTGAAAACAATTTACTTTATTAAAACCGTGAAAACTATGATGGATTAAATGTTTACCACAGCATATTTTCGTTTCTTACCTAACATACCACTAAAATATTTAAAAGTGATATTAGTATCATAGCGATAAAACAAGTAGCTCGTTATCAAATTATGAGCCAAAAAAAATTCACTAACTTAACCCAATGCTTAGCTGGTTAAAGTGCTGAAAATCATTACAAGTTTTCTCTATTGGCGAAAAACATTTCGGCATTCTATTTAGCTTAAGCATGTCAGTTATTAAAATGATTCTAAGATTTGTTAGACGTTATTCTAAATGATATAGAAATAAGGCCGTCGAAACTTATTGTTGACCGTAAATTCACAATTCCGAAGAATGTCTACCCTTATAGCCATTTGGGAAAATGTGTTTATTTAAGTACAATTGTATCCTTAAATTTTTCGGAATTCTTTCAAAATATTGGTGAAAGGTAAACAACGATCCAATTTTAGGTCTAAAATTTCAACAAACAATATCAACCACTTGTTGTTTATTACTAAATTTTTCCTAAATATAAAATAGTTGATTATAGTCTTACGCATGAGTTGGTGTCTTCGGTATGTTTTCAAGTAGAAAGTCACATGCATCTGTTATCCGTTTCCAAATACTTAAGAAACATTTCCTAATATATGACACATTTTGGGCCGATGATGCTTCATTTTCCGTCGCCGGCTTACACCAAAATGTGTTAAACATATAAAACATTTCTTCGAACAAGTTATTAAGTGCCAGCATAGATGCAACTTGACAAGCAATAGCCTCGTTTTCCATTTTCTAACAAATATTTTGGCAACGTTAGCGAATTATGTACGTAGCATATAATGCATTATTTATAAATATCCGTAAATAAATAAATTTACCTCTAGGTCATTCACTGCATAGCTTACAACATAAGCTACAAAAGCCACTACAAAAACCAGCACGAAGAATGTCATCATAAAAGCTGCCTCAGTGAGTAAAAGTTGTTTCTCATTCGAATTGCTTCGGACAGCAAATAGTTCATCAAAATTTAGTTCCCCAGTTGCAAATGCAACAATTGTTTTCGGCAGTACTGTTGGCCATGCAAATGATGGTTGCTTTAAAATAAATATGAATGAAAGTTCACTCATGAAAAATACATTTAAATTCGGTTTTACAAAATTCACTAAAAATATATATATTTTTTACGTCTGGCCAAAAAACATTGAAAGTAAACCCAAATGCAAGCAGTGGGAAGGCAAAATAGAATATGTATTTCAAGACACATTTAACAATCTAAAAAAACATATTCAAATGTTAAATATTTCACGGTCTAATATTAAATTCAAATTAAGTCATGAATTAAATTTTACCTGAATAATTTTCCGAGTGAAGATTCCAATCTTTTGACATCTTCCAAATTGCATTTGAATTGAAACAATGGCAGCAGTGATTCCAAACTAAAAGTAAAAATAAACAATTTTTGGGATAGTTAAGTTTAATTATATTTCATTAAATTACATTATTTTTTCTTACAATATAAGAGCGAGGTAACACATCTATTTCAGCCAAAATTACAACGGGCACAAGTATCCATTGGCAAATTGTCTCCAGCTGCTTAAAATGGAAAATCAAACATTTTTTTCTTGTGTATCGCGCTAAAATTATTAGTTCAGCTAACTCCTTCACAGCGGCGAAAAATAGAAATATCCACCGAATAATACATATCCATGTAATGTGGTAAACTGAACTAATAAGGTTAATGGGGTAAGTCGTGGCATTATTGTTGACCGCTTTTGTATTTGATTCTGTTAGATTGATTGCTGTAACGTTTGTTCCTTTCGAAAAATCAGGTAGGAGATCGTTCGCACTTGCATTACTTTGGCTAATGTTAAATTGGGTATTATTATTAACAACGTTATTAAATGCTGCTGGAACATTGATAAGGGCTCCAAATAAAAATATTCCAGCCAATAAATTCCAAGTAATCTATGCAGAAAAACACAATATTCATATAAATTGATTAGTAAATTGTGTGTAATTTTTGAAAAACGTATGTAGTAAACTTACGTGGTAAAAAACTGACAGCCAAATAGCAAGTTGGTATTTTTTGACTTGGTTAAAGACAAAAAATTGAACTAATGGATGCATACAAACATCTGAGCAGTAAGCCCAGGGAAGACACAATATTCGCGACAATTTTCTCGTTTCAGGTTCCTCCAAGAAATTTTCGTTTGCATTTACTGTTGTTGAGTTCGCTGTTCGGTTGCTATCTGTCTCTGGGACTGGAAGAACTGGGGAATTCTCTGGGGAATTGGCAGTGTCCAATATTTCGTCGTTGTTTATAGTGGGTGGATCGTTGGTACCCACCGATGAAGATGTGACAATCACCTCTGTGGCAGTTACACTCGAGTTTGTGGCACTACTGGTAAGGCCTGTAGGGTCTAAAGTTCTCTCTCTGATTTTTAATTTGAATGGTCGACCGGTAAAAACACTGAAAGACAAATTGAAACTTGTAGTTTAGCCAATAAAGGAAAAATGAAATTAATATTACCTAAAATCACACGACAGAATCCAAAGAGACTCATTTGATTCGTCGTACTGGTCACGATGTAAGTGAAGTCCTTGATCAAAAAATCTCAGCAAATGTATGTGATAGTTTTCGCTCAAATCAATGACATGTTCAAACCTAAGCATTGTCAAAATATAAAACAGCTTTTTAAACAAATATTATTACCATGAATTACGAAGTAAAAAATTGAAAAGTTCTTACGGTAACCAAATGTCTGCTCCTTTGCTCACAATAATATCAATCATTTCTGTATGCCCCCATTGAGAGGCAAGTTGCAGAGAAGTTATTCCATTATCATCTCGGGCATTTAAAAATTTAGTCAATTCCAGACCAATATAATTAGCTTCTTTAAGGAGCACGAAAATTTTCTTCAACACGGGAAGAGCCCTCTCACGGTCTTCTGCAATTCACGAAATATACAACAATTAATTTAGCGTTCACACGAAATTATAATTTTAGATACCTTTTATCGGGCACATTTAAAACGAAAAAACTTACGTGCTTTACAAACCAGGTGAAGCAAAGTCCTCTTATTAAGATCTGGAGTTGTAATTATTTCAACTGATAAATCGCTGTCCCGCAAAATATCATCCCAGTAATTTTTTTCAGCATTGTCGAAAATTTTTTTTTGTTTTTCGAAGTTCATTTTGAGTTTACAAATTTGTACACTTTAAAACAATCTACAAATATTTGACATGATAATATTTTACTAAACTTAAGGAACTTTATTTGCTGATATTTTACCCAAAATTAGATACTTCTGTATCGTAATTAAATTCTTAACCTGAATTTTTAATCAGAACTTAATCTAAACTCCCAATATACCAGTTTATTTTAAGTACATAAATAACATTGCACAGAAAACACCACCAAAATTTACAAGATTCTTTTAAATTGTAAACTGAAATAATGGAAGCAAAAATTATTACAAATAATTCTCGTTTAAAATATACTTATTTGTAAGCCAATACATAAAATAATGTGGCAGCATGTTCACTAAAAACGAAAAAAGGGTTAGATTTGTAAGCTCACTGTGATGACAAAATGACCCAATCTCAAACATGTGTGTATATGAAACGCAGTTCCTATCCAACCACACTCTTTCCTTTTTAAATCCTCAATAGTTGTAACCCTTTCACTATAAATAGGTTCTGTCATAATCCACCGTCATGAAAAATTCCAATATTCAATACGTTTCTTTCCTTTTATGTGTGGTATCGAATTTTTCTTCACTTTTAAGTTTTATTCGGATACGTCTCTAGTGTACGGACCCATAAGCTCGAGCTTTGTTTCATTTTTCTCGAGCACGTTGCTCCAATAATACACATAACATTATAGTTTGTCAAGTTTGCCCCATTTTTTTCGGACAAGCAAAGAATTTCAACTTTTGGTTTATACTCATCTTTTCACAACTGGAGAGTAGGCCAACTTAAAATGCTTCATCGTAGTATAAATTGTGTATGAGGCAGCTTCCGTAGTGGGCATCACAAATATTATGAAGGTAATGCACCATAATTTTGGGTACTTGGAGTATGCACACATAAAACATAAAATATGTATAAAGTATCTTCATTGCATGTACATAAAAACTTGAGCTCATGTAAGTCTCAAATAAGCTTTTTGGTTCATCAGTTCATTGTTTCGAAAATTGTACTTACCTTTTCCTGGTGGTCATTTGAAAGTATTTATGCATACATTTTTATGAATAGTTGGTTTCTATAATTCGGTGAAAATGCAACTACATTTTTCTGTCCCAAAATTCTATTTCCACGCTTGCATGTTTCGGTCTTGCACATTGTCGTTTTATACAATAATGTTTTGTTTTTTTAATGCCTGGATGTGTGGGTTAATTATTTGACTCGTATTTTCAAATATAAGATATAATCCCAGATATAAATTAAAATATGCGCAAACATTTTTTTCCTTGTCGCCTTTGAAGTTTTTAAATGTACACTACTCTTCTAACATAAGTTCTTTGAGTGAAACTTAAAAAAGTCTAAAGTGAATCTCAAAATGACTTTATAGTCCTAAAAACTCACGAAAACTAACTTAAGTAAATGACTTCAGTATACTATAAACATTGCCGACATATTTAGAGCTACCCTGTTAGCTATCTTATACAATTTTGCCTTTGTATAAAATTTGGTAACGTTCTGCCTAATCAGATGGATTAGAAAAAATACGTAGTAAATTTATACATACCGGATTTTCGAACGTCTTCTATCTTGATTTTTTTAAATGCAGCATGCAAACAATAGAATGTGAAGAAAATTGTTATATTATCTTGTAAATGCACCCTGATTTTCAAAAATCAAAATGTTCAAAAATTTGTATGACTTTACACTTTATGTCTGGACTCGTCTACTTTTATTTATACATCTCTCCCAAATTTATTTGAGGAACAATAATGAGAAGATTGTACTTAATGTGTCTTTAGATAAGTTCTGGAGAAAATATTAAACCACAAAGTTCTGCACTTGCCCTTTTAAGAACAACGCATGATAGAGAAAAAAATATATGAGCTCAACATTATCGTAATACCCAAACCAAGAAAAATAACTGGTGACAATTTTTATGCGTGCATGTTGGCTATACAAGTATAAATGAGTGTGAAGGAAATGTTATAAATTAGTAAACTAAAAAGGCAAAAGGTTGTGTCATTATTTTTTCTTGGGTGTCGCATTTCGTATAACCAGAGATCAGTACTCGCATTGTTCATTTCGCCGTCAAGTTTACCCCAAATTTACGCTTTTACTTTACTTATTTTTGAAAATGCGGATGCTCGAATTTCACATTTTTCTTTTCGGATGATGCACTAAAGTATAAATACGCCCTGTTCATTTGTATTAAGGGATAAAAAGTCCAGATAATCGGAAATGTTTTTCTTCTTTAGTCCTTGCATGCAAATTGCTTTTTGAGCTGATACGTAAGCACATTTTTTTGCCTAATGTGCAATTAGTATTTGTGTACAAATGCATATGTAGGATTATAAGCAGTATCAGCGTTTTTCTACATTTTATTGCTCTCGGTTTTAATTTTTTTTCGCAATTTATATTCAATAAGTTTTCTAGACCAAAATATCTTGGATCAGATTTGGTCAAAAAAATCTATAAACCTTTCCATCTAGAAATTGATCAACTTTTGAATTTATATTCACATGTACTCTGAAATATTTGCCCCTTAAACCTTGATTAATATACGACCTCCTTACCTCTTGTTTTAAAATCGGTTACAAAAAACATTAACCCAATCGTACGTTGTTTGTGTATTAACGTTTGCATGTTCTCTAGTTTATAATTTATAAGAAATCGACATCACAAACATAAATGCAGACAGACAAAATCATGACCACATGATTTTTTTCTTTCAAGCAACTTCATGACGTTTGGTAGTTAACTTTATGACAAGATCTAAGCTCGCTCGCTCACGATGGTGCACCATGCATGGTGGAGAAAGCTAGTTTCATATCTCATTACAGGAAAATTTTAATGGGGACTGTCATACATAGCGTTATAAAACTCTACGTCTTACTCTATCTACCAATATCTTTTAATTGCTGACCAATATTTATGGCAATTTTAGAAACATACGAAAAAGAAAATTAATCACATTAATGTTTCCATTACGTTAAATTATTGTACTTCGATATACATTATTTATGAACCTTCCCTTTCCCTAGTTCTCGAGCTTTGTTCATTTTTCCTACAACATGCTATACATACGCTTCTCTTACAGAGACTATGTTTACCATACATTTACAATATACATAGTCCAATGTTCTCATTTTGCCCGAATTATCGACCGCGCGTCTTCAACAAGCTCAGATTTTTTTTTTTCTATCTCAACCCAAACCACTTACACTGCTACTGCTTTACTTCATACTTCGCAGCTTAACAAATAGCAGCTGTGTTTACATGCATTTAAACGTAAACAAAGTGTGCTGACTGCCCACTAACTGCTGATAAAAACACTTTTAAAAGTGTTTTAAACTTTCAACTTTAATTAGCCCATCAAAATACACAGTTTAGTTTTTTCTTTGTGTAAAAATAATAATTATGGCTTCTCTTCAAGTTTTGGGAAAGTTGGTAGGCAGCCGGGGATGCACTCTCCGTCTTTTTAGTAATGGCAGTGGTGGAACTACGCAATTAGCCGCATTAATTAATTATCCAGTTAATAATCATCAACCCAAGTCATTTATCCACACACAAAAATGGGAAGCTGCCACCACTGGAGGGAAGGAGTCTGATGACCAGCGGAGGAAATGGAGTTCAGCCCTTGTTCCTGTGAGAAATGCATCATCATCAGCAGGTAAAACTCAATTAAAATAACTATTTATATGAGGGATTAAAAATAGTTTATGAAGAATAATAATTAGCTAAAGTTTAATTGTTTTTTTAAGTTGCTGAAGAGAAGCCCCGGCCATACAGCCCTTTTCAGAACACAAATAGCTGGGGAGAGTATGCGGTGGCGAGGCTAGATGACTTGATGAATTG
>JAQIWN010004498.1:0-11163 GCA_034699025.1 Entomobrya cf. arborea Gr-Col-00668 | reverse complement strand
ATTGCAAAAAAATAATACATAATTTAAATTCCAAATCAGTTTAATTATTTAATTAGGTACAAACATGGAAAACTTGGTGAGGGTAGGGTTAAAAGTTTAAAAGGGTTAATACTTTCGTGAAATTGGATCGTGAACTTTATTTTTTCAAGAAACTGATTTCATTTCGCATCTTGTCATCATGATCTTACTCATTTGGGGTAATATTGTCACGAAGTAATTTCGATTTGTGAACGTTGGCGTCAAGTAGATAGGTGGTTGGTAGTTTCGCAGGTTTTATATAGTTATTTTGATCTTGATCAATTTACAAAGTCAATATTTTTGTCCCAGTTTGTGTATTATGAGTAGGTGAAACTAATCCAATAAAATGCAATCACCAGGAACAATCTTTACTGCCGCCATCAATAAAAACTTTGATAGTTTTTATCTATTTTTGCCATTTTTATATCCTCAAGTCAACACTCACTCATCATACTCCATTATAGACCAAGTCCAATTTCCAGTCCAATTAGTTTTGAAAAGGAGATAATGATAGCAAAAATACAAAATGAAGTTTTAATGATGCTTAATATTCTCTTTTATAATATCCTTGCTACCCACACAAAAACTAAATGCTACTTCTTATCAAAAGTCCAATTAAATGTCGACTTGTTTATTTGCCCCAATTTTCTTTTCTTGTAATAAAAAACCGTAAAGTGATTGCTTTGCATGTTATGTTCATGCAATCAAAATGAAAATATTTGCCATTTGGCCTTCTTTTCATTTTTTAAATTGCATTATTTTTCACATCTGTGACACACACAAGAGGGGAAATATATTATTTGTCACATTTTGCCATTGTGCCGTTATTCTCCACACCACACCACCAATTCATTGCATGGTCATATTTTATCATCTTCGTATTTAACAATTGAACCCTTTCATTTTAAACCCATTTACAATCGTTAAACAAGATTTCGGCTCTTTTGAATCAAGCCTTTTAGTGCCAAACAGCAGCGGACCAACTCACAGAGGGATACCCGATGCAAAAATGTATCATAAAAACATTTACTGCGCTTATCATTATCACACGCACTTCTCAGCTTATATTTTTCGTATTATTATTTTATTACTTTTTCATATCCCTTTTGTTATTCCACCGAAAATCCGTGTATTGGCCAGATATACACTAATCTTTGGCTATAAAATCACCAGCAGACAATAGACCAATAGCAACAACATCAACAAGTGAAATAACGACAAAATTTTATACCCAGCACACTTGGTCAAAAAATTCCTATACTGCGAATTACATGCATATTAAAAACAAAGTGCATTGATGATGGCTATTCTTGCTAATCCTCCACCACCGCCCGGCAATATATTTTCGCCTTTTATTCTTCTAAATACGCCTATTTCCACCAAATCATCTGCAGCACATTTGTTTTAAAGCTGTCATCGCATCTCCCTAGTTTTTGCTGCAGTTATAAAAAAATAACAATAAAAGCCGCACCCACACGAAACGAGGCTATAAGGCTATTCTGCATAATATTCCTTTGACTTTTGTGGACATCAGCAGCAAAACAGTAATAAAACGTGTTTCAAGATAACAGGGGAAAATATAAAGAGGGGATAATATGTTCATATCATAATGATGATGATGATTATCATTCATTCAATTCAACAACCAAACACTGCGGAATGATCCAAATCAAACAGCGAAAGATAAGTAGAATTACATATAGATGCAGTCCACCTGTCTCTGATTATTTATCCCTGGCCCATCAAAAAAAACGTGCAGTTTGCATGCATGATTTGCTGAAAGCAAAGAAAAATTATATCTGAATTTTAAATTGCATTTGTTTTGTTTTTTTGAAGCCGACTTCTTAAAAAGATGGACAGACAAGCACGATTGTTGGTCACCGGCAAATATATGAAAAGAATATAAAATGAGTAGTATGCATACCTACTTCCTGTCCTAACGTTGCTGTACATCTTCTTCTCTCATAAATAATCCCAAAATTATAATGAACTTTACCCTCGAGGAATACTAATAAGGTTACATTTCTTGCAGTTTTTTAATGCAACATACATTTTGTGTAATGTAATGTGTCATACTATTCATATTGCATATTTTACACATTTGCATTATAAATTACCAAGTTATCCTTTACGAGCAAACATTCATATAAAACTGGATCACAAACAGTATCATCATCATCATTACTCATTTAACAGTTTGCATAATAAATTTGGTGTACGTGTACCAATAAAGTCTGAATGAGCAATAACATATTTTTTTATACTTGAGAAAAAATTATATTTGAATGAAAAGAGTGAGTGAATGATTACTTTATTATTTATATGAGCAATAACGATTCATCACCAACTGATTTTCTATGGATTATTTACTGGTACGATGACCACTTCAAAAAAAAGTCATCATGAATCATTCTGCCGTTACGATGAACAAAATGGCTAATAAAAATATATGATTTAATGTACATGTGTGCTGTTAACAGGTTAACACAATCCAATCCAGGTATTCTACCTCCACACTACACACCTGTCATAAAAAATGTTTGCGGGGATACATCTCTCTCTTTGAAATTTTTGAAGCAATTTATTTTAGAATCTTTGCTTGTTGACAGCTTGAGAAAAAGGGTTGAGCCTGGGCACCTGACTTAACCATCCAACAATACTGATCGTCAAGTCTTCATCATCATCACTAAAATTTGTTTTAGTGAGGGAATACAGCATGGTCACTTTATTTAGCAGCAGTAGGCCAGAAGGCAGAACAAAATGATGATTATATGATTATGATGAAAAATGCGTAAATCTTCCAGAGTCATCAACACTTTTAGATTGTTTAGTGGTAGTGTTGGCTGTGTGTGTATGCATGTATTGCTCAATTTCATTATTTTTAGGTGTGTGTGGGGAGATATTTTGGAGAAAAAAAATGAAATATGATGGACTTTCTGGGTTTTGGCTGTCCATACTACTAGTAATAACAATAAATGTCAGGTCAGTAATCTCCAAGTGATGTTGTGTCTGTGTCGGTAGTTCATTTACAACCTTGCATGCTGGCAGAGAAAAAATGGAAGAGGAGGACGATGATGCGACGGGCGGATGCTGATGATGATAAATGGTTTCTTTTTTTGGTGGATGAGATGCGATGATGATATGAATGGATACAGAGAAAGTCAGTTGATTTGAGTGAGAAATTATGTGAGTGCTACGTTACTATTATTACTACAGTGCTCGCTCTCTGTTCGCTATTCAAGGACAGCAGCCGACTAGACGCTAACGCTTGCTTGTAGAAGACAAGACAGATAAGCAGTGAGAAAAAGAAGATTGAGTGGTGTGGTATGAGGGATAGAGTGAGGCAAGTGATGATCCAATTAGCGAAATTTGACGCCTAGCTCATATACCAAAATCCCAATGCTCACTTTTTTAACGTATTATCATGTCATCGTCATCATCAATTTCATTGCTTTATGCATGATATTTATACGTATTTATATTGCATACACGCATGTTATCGATCCAACTAAGTTTTTCATGTAAAATTGGGCTATTTTGAATATTTTAAACCGAATTCACTTACAATTGTGCATATATGAGCAGTGTATAAAGATCTTCAGGGATATGGTCGTGGTCAATCTTCGTTCAGTACATTTATAAAAAGCGTTTCTAAAAATATTTGTGGCATCAATCTAAGCAAACAAGTTTATGACCAGCAGCTGCCATATCACATCAAGTCAATTAACGTCCAAACAAAGTCACCATTAAACCCAAGTAATTACAACTTTTCAGCTTGTTAACCTCTTGTAAATTTTAAACAATAAAAATACCAAATACCCTACATATACATTAATATTGTAAGATCAACAACCAGCATTAAATTACAAAGCAACCGAAGTTCTTGAAAACATACACACTTGAAATACTCCACCAGTTTTTATTATCAGATCAGAGCCCTTGGGCTTTTGTTTTCGTTTGGAAAAATAAAGAGATCCTAGAATAGCAAAAATGAACGATAGAGATATGATAAATGGGCTGTGCTACTCCCAAAAGTTGTTGCTCACAGCAAAACGTATAAAATATGGTATGCTGGTTCATTTATTATAACGCATTAAACAATAGCCTGGACTTGTATATGAATCAAAAAGTTAAATCTTGCTGTGACCTCGCCGTGGTTAGTTCATAAATGTATAACAAATCCATTAACATTTTGCACCTTTAAACCAAAACAAGCTCGCATTCTCTAGTCTCCAGCATCCCAAAAATTAAAGAGAATTTCCTCTCTGAACACTGATTGTGTTTTTGCTTGCTGGTATGTTTGTGATGGCATTAATAAAGGAAAAGGTTTACGCTGCTGGTCTCTTCTCTGCTCTTCTTGTCATGTCCGTTTTTGTTTTCACGCCAGAAGCGATCTAAACTACATTAATTTAAGGCACATAATAAATCACCAGAGAGAGAACTCAAACCAACAAAACAAGCCTTGCTTACTATCATATCAGTAAACTTTATATGAGATAATATGAGAATCTCTTTATAGTCTATACACAACCGTTACATTAGAAGCAATACAAATGAGGGTCTTTGTCTATTGTACCAAGGACACATCATGGACAGAAGCATATGCCAGCAAATGTAGACGAAATTCCCAGAAATTTTTCAAAGTTTCTGATGAGCCAACTAAAAACCACAACAGCAAGCCAATATGTACCCGCATTCCTTATCAGCTCGTCAACCTAACCCTAATTTTCTAATCAACACGCATGTAGATGTATTACCAGGAATAACAATAAACTAAGCTCAGAATCCTTCAAAACAGTTCCAACAAAAAAGGAAAACTTTTCCCTAAAACCCTTTCCATTTCCCTCCCATTTTAACATTTTCTATCTAAAAGCTATCTATTATTCATTCATTTATCATTTTTCAGTGAAAAACAAACTTTTGAAAAAAAAATCTCTAAAGTTCACTGTTAAAAAACACGAGAGTCTGAATCTGAATATTTTTTCTCAATAACTTTTATCTCCCTAATGAAGCCAACAAGCCACATGGCTATGTAGCTGATAGTTTTTAAACAAAAATCCTCCTTTCAAAAACAAACAGGGTATTTAGGCATGGCGGTGACTTGACGAGCTTTTTTGTTTCACGCCAAGAAAATCAACCTACTTTTTTATTATCCTTCTCATCAACATCATCATTCTGAATTCTGAATAAACCCCTCCGGGGAAAGTTTGCATTTTTAGTGAAAAATATAATCATCTGCAGCACCATACCACCAGCCAACACCGCCGTCGTCGTGTACTCTACCACCACCACCAAACGAAGCCAAACCAGTACCACATATCCCCTCCTCTTTCGCAAAAACGCCTTTCTTTACAAGCCAGTTTTACTCTTTAATATCCTCCGCCTTAAATTAGTTTATTGCAAAGTTTTTTTTTTGTTTAGTTATTCCAGCAATAGCAAATTATTGAAACTACTAACCAACTTTTTGGTGTTTGGAAGGGAATAAAATTTTAAATAAATATCGCAATAATAATGGCAGTAGTAGCGCTATCACCATCATACTATCATACACATAAAAAAAGAAATAGCACAGAGAAACTTTTTCCAAACTCCAACTTTTTCTTTCCAAACCTACTTTGTACAAAGCTATGTGAGATTATCATCATCAACAATAGCATACTCTGGAGAGAAAAAAGCAGCTGAGCCAAGTTAAAAAAAAAAACACTACTGTGAAGAAACCATTTTCAAAATAACATTATTATTATCATGCCACACACTGCTACTATAACCATTATACAGAACAGCAGCTGCTTTTATCATCACGATCATGATGATCATCAAAATAATATACATATTTACTCAAAAAAAAGCGAAAACTATTTCTTAGCTTATTTTTTTTATTTTGATGATCATTTTAATTTGCCTACAAACTATGCGTGTTTTGTTTGTGTGTGCCATTTTGTTTTTGCGAAAAACACCACCACAGCAGGAAAAGTTGTTGTAGTTTGTGATTTTGGAGAAAACATTCACTTGGTCGTAGTCGACATTTTCTGGAGCGAGACAGGAGATGTCTTCAATTCTACACGACACACACAAAACTATCTCTACATTATATAGACTCTCATTTTACCAAAATAAGTGAATATTAAAAAGACGCCTTCTCTTTGCTCAGACTTGACTTGAAGAGAGATAGAGTGAAAATTCAGCGTTTCTTCTTAACTGTTTGAAGAACAAATTTGAACATGATGGGTTGGCTTGGTTGGCAGCTTTTTTGGAATGAAGCAGCAGCCACTCTTACTAAACTAATTTCGTTAAAATCTGCTTAAATGTGCAAAAAAGCATATGACATGACTTGACTGATGCTGTCTCTCTCTCTCTCTAATTTTCTCTTTGCTACTCCACATCCACATCTCTCCATCCATCCCCCACACTTTTCTCCGCTCAACTCTTTCTCTCTCCCCTTTCTTTACTCTGTATCTACTGATCTACTTATTACACAAGCGAAAAAAGAAACTTTTTTGACAAGACAAGAAGCGACCAACCGATAAGAAGCTGAATTGAGTTGAAGATGAAGGCGTACAATTTTAAGACAAGACAGCAAAAAGTGGAGAGAGAAAATGTTAGTTAAGTAAAGAAACAAGTTTACAAGTTACAGTTTTCGCTCTGCTCTCGGCTCAAATTTCCCTTTAATTCATTTCCCAAAAGTAGACAACCCGTTTCCAGTCAATAGGTTAAAATACTCACAAGTCAAGTCACAAAATTTTCGTAAAAAAATGGTTCCACTTTTGGTCGGCTTACATACATGTACATGTCCCACTGCCACCACACAAAAGCAGAATATGTAATCATAATAATGTATCAAGCTAAAAAGTAAAAAATATATATTTTCGCCTGCGCTCTCTCTACAAACCATCAGCTAAGATGATGGAAAATAGCGGAGAAAAGTAGTCAAAAGTATTAAAGAGTTTTCCCCATCCCCATCCCACTCAAATAGCTCATATGAGAGAAAGAGAGAGAGAGTAAACCCAAAGAAGAAAGTTTTGTTCATTTTCCCCATTCATTTTCTTCTTTCCACCACCACCACCGGCGCTCCTCCGGTACCGCTCTCTCCCAGCCCAGCTCAAAATAAATGAACGAAGGAATGAATGAATGTAACAAAAGTTTTTGAGTTGATCATGCAGCTTTTATGCAAATGATTTATGTTCTTTGTTCTGTTATATGCTTTGGCTACACCACCGCCACACATATTCTTGTCCGTCCAACAAAATTATGTAATGTCATGCCACTACACTATACACATTGCACACACACACTACTTACTCAACTTTTTACTTCTAATTCTCTTTTCTCATTCCATTCCACATACAAAACACAGTCCACAGAGTAAATTTACAAGTCGTGTTGCTTTTCCTTCTCCTTCCTCCATGGTGGACTTGGAATAGTAGCCAAAGTATGGGCCAAAGCAGCAAAAGAAGAAAATTACATTATCCACATGCTTGTTCAAGGAGAAGGAGATGCTGATGATGAAGAAAATTCGGCCAAAAACCAAGTACCTCTTTTGCTCCCTCTGCTCTCCTTTCCTTTCTTTAGCATTTAAGTTTAGTTGAGTTTTTGAGCTGTCGTCCCATGCATTATAGACCTTTTATGCATTATTAAATACATTACAATGTAGTAACTCAACTGAGCTCACTCCATGTGAAAAACTCAATTCCAGATTTTGTTGTATTTATGGAGTGAACAATGAAATTGAGTGTGGGTGGAGGAGGGTAGCAATATGTTTATTATGTACGCACGTTTGCATGCTAAAAGCTGTATATACATTTGCCAACCAACCTTCCTACCAAAAAATGTTGGTATGGTATGGCATGGCCTTTGTCGGTGAAATTCAACGTGAAGAAGACGAAGGAAGTGAAAGAAAATGAAACTGACGTGCATCCGGAAATAAGACGACGGACGGAAAAAGAAACCATATTGAGTTCTCACCATGCCATGTGGAGAAAGAGTTGCAAACAAAGCTTTCTCTCTCTCTGTGTGAGCAACCAACTTTCTCTTTTAGTATACATACATATTATTAATATTAATTCTTCTTGTTGTTGGTGGTGGGCAATGGAAGAGAAATGAGGATGAAAGTAAATCGAGCATGCTACAAATCCACTCTCTCTCTTTCCTTAAGAAACAAAAATCAAGCAAAAAGTATAAAGAATGGATGGATGCGGAGAAGTAAAAGAAGGAGGCAACATATTTCTCTAATTTTCTTCCCTGGATTGTTCTGCTGTTGTTGTGTGAGTGTTTCGTTTCTTTTTTAGTAAAAGGTAAGGTAAAAAATACATATTGGTAAAGTGTGCGTCGTGTGTGTACCTACCACCTACAAAGCAAAATATAAAGCACTCTACTTCTTCTCTACTCAACAAGGCAGCATAAGAAGAAGATGATGATGGTGGTGATAATCAAAATGAAACAACAGAAGGTGAAGTAGCAGAAGAAAAAGGAAAAGAAAGAAAATCTGTTTTCCTTTTTGTGCGGTGACACGGATGGATGGACTCATTAACTTTTCCCTCATTCTCTTCCTTTGGAAAAGCGTAACGTAACACAACACACGAATCCCAATCCCACAAACACACACACACTTCTTTGTATACTTTTTATTTTTTGTGGTAGTTTTGTTTGCTTTTCTTTCGCTCGCTTTTTCTTTGATTACAAGAGAGGCACCTACTAAAAATTAATGCATGCTTCTACTCACTCTCTCGAGGAGCACAATGGATTACTATTGTTTCATTTCCCAAGTTTTACTATTTATTTTCTCTTTCATTTAGATACGGTCTACATACAATTGTTATACTTTCTTTTGCTTACCTGTAATAAATCTCTTGATTACGTCCAACATCCGCATCAGCGGCCGTAATCTTTGCAACTTTGGCTAACACGGGTGTATCCGCATTCACTCCAATGTCATAGCTTAAACTTTCGAACACGGGTTGATTGTCATCTACATCTATAATCCTTACGTAGACTAGAGTTTCCGCTTGGAAAATTGCAACTTTCTTATTAAGGTCAGGTGAATTGCTATTATATCGTCCTCCACTGTTCAACTTGGTCCTTGTTGCTGGAGTCGTTGTTGTTGTGGTTGTCGTTGTTGCAGGAGCTTTAATCCTTCTTCCTCTTAAATTGCTCCCTGCCGTTTCTAAAATCCCATCCACATCTACAAGATTATCTTGAAGATTATTCCCACCAGCAGCCCGACTATTTACACTGTTTCTACTTTCTAAAACTTGTGTCACTTGTTTATTTTCTCCACCAACACCACCACCACCTCTGTTCCTCCCTCGGCCTCCACCCCGTCTTTCTCCACTTCCGGTACGATTTCTCTGTCGGGACCGATTACGCCCGCCAGATTGCCTACCATTATTATTAGTATTAGAGTTAGCACTATCATCTGCACGTGAAGTTCTTGAAACTGTCTTATTTCCATCTACACCATCCCCTCGCCTATTCCTCCTTCCCCCACCACCTGAGCCTGACCGCCTGTTTTTATTGTTAATAACGACAACATTACTAGAATCACTTCCACTGCCACCATTACTCGGCAGATTGTGAAGTTGGCTCACAAAACTTTCGTCATTTTGCACATCACTTGCGGCTGTATCGCGTTCATCCTCATCCCCAAAAAGTTTTCGTGTTGTTGTGGACTCCTCTTCCACAACCAGCTCACCATCAACAACTTCACTAGCACTTAGTTTAGAACTACCATTTCTACTATTCTTATTTCTCCTTCTTCCACCACCAGAAGTTCTCTCATTATTACTATTTTTGTTATTTTTAGAATTAGCAATGTCACTACTGCTACCACCACTGCCACTTACGAAATTAAGGTCGTCTGAAATGATAAAACGCTGGTTTGGAGGAGGCAGCACCTCCTCAACTTGTGTTTGTTTGTCAATAATCTCATCTTCCACTTCGTTGTTGTCGTCCGCGTCTTGCGTTTCATCATCACCCCCACCACCGTTGAACGATGTAACGTCCAAACTTTGTGGAAAAGTCTTTTTGTTGTGCTGCTTGTTGGAAGAGAGACCACCGCCAGTGCCGGCGAAAGCTCGAAGAAAGTTGTTATTACCACTTTTACCACTGCTGCTGCTACTTAAACCTATTTTGGCCACAATCTTAGGACTACTGTTTCTATTACTGTTATTGTTATTATTGACGAGAGTCACGTTAGAACTATTAGAGTCTGTTGCTGCTGCTGCTACTACTTTCTCGCTGGCGTATACAACCGCCTTGATTTGTACTTTGTACAATTCCCTATACTCCCGATTCAGACTTCGGTCATTACTGCGGACGCGGATGACGAGAAAAGAGAAATCTCCCACTTGACGGGGCTCGACACGAAACAAATTAAGGGGATCCCCGGAGAGAATACTGTAGTGAATTTGACGATCCAGTTCCGGTGGATTCCAAATACCCATTTTATCCTTCACCGGAAGGATCACCGTGCCGGCAAATGAGTTTTCCGGGACGGTTGCATTGTAGTGGGACTGCGTGAAATGGAACTCGCTACTGATGCCCAAGATGGGAGAATCTTGTTGGCGTTCATAATGATTATTATTATGATGACTATTGGCATTCGGGTCATCTCCGGCCATCATCATCAACTGAAGAAATGACTCGTTAACGTCATCATGATTATGATTATTGGTCAATAGCTGATGACTTTTTTGTGGACTTGGGAAAAAGTGCTGCTGTGGAGTCTGAACTTGTGGTTGAGCTGCAAAGTTAGAGATCTTTCTTGGTCCACCACCACCACGGTGACTATTACTTCCGGCGGAACTTCCGGTGTCAAGTTGGTCACCAACACCGGTAAAGCTCACTCCACCACCATCATTTTTGACGTGATGGTGAAAGTGGGAGGATGATGATGATGACTGTGATTGTTTGGGAAATAACAGCAGACTTTTCAGATTTGGCCCCGGTGAGGACTGGGAAGCAGACGCCGCGGAAAAGCCTCCTGCTAGGCCTGGCGCGTGATGCACCAGGACAGCTAGCAGGAGAAGGGTGAGCTTCCTGGAATTCTTCATTACCTCATCCTTCGCATTTCTACAAAAAATTGAAATTAATTATTTATTAAAATCCAATTAATATTTAACTACAACAATCATTCATCCTATAAAAAAA